>BEXV01001210.1:0-15784 GCA_003118195.1 Hemicentrotus pulcherrimus
TTGAATCTTCACAGATGTACTTTTAATTCTATCTACGCCAAACATTGTTCATAGATACGTGATTCATGATTATATTTTTATGTCATATTATTGTGCAGGAAAAACAGGATTCTTCTTAGATCCCGAACAGACCTGGCCTACACTTCTCGGGACTATTTTACCCTAGACCCGGACATAGCTCAACAAGACACAAGTCCTCTCCAAGACCTAACACAGAACAGCTTAGGGGATAATACTGACGGACTAGGCCTTCACATATACAATTCTATTGGAGATTTACCAGGGCAAAATGACAACTGTTCGAGGAGACTCACAAGCTTTGCAGGGCCTCGCCCTGGCGTAAGTTTGCCTCCGCTACCGGTAAATCGTGATGGAAGCATCTTACCGTTACCTTTTGATAATAGCAATGTGATACAAGAGGATTGCAGCGGCGTCACCTTACCAGGTGACTGTAACGATGACGTAATAAAGGCATGTTGTGTCATCCAAGAAACATACGACGATTTCGCAATCAAAGATAATTTGGGTAAACTTGAAGAAAATCCGTATGAAAAGGCAAACTGTAACTTGTATATGGATGTGAGGAGAGATGGATTCCAGCATGCAGGCTGTAAGCTACCTGCTGAACAAGAAGATGGGTGTATGGAATCTCCACCCTCACACGCTACAGTAGAGTGTTCAAAGACAGAAGATGAAAAAGAAAGCCCAAGAAGGGAAACAATTTTCGATGAAGACGAGGATCGTGGATTGATAATGATCAATAATATTCTTTATGAGCCATGTTCTTTTGATAAACAATCTTAAAGATAAAGGTGAGTTTTGGTCATCCTATTGCATTGTGAAAGATAAGGTGTGGAATGGATCAGAAAAAGTTGATCATGTAGCACGTAAGTATTGGTGTGTAATGCAACGTTCTGGAGTCATCAAAATCGTAATAAATATGGCCGAGTCTTGGTAAAGTAACAAGCACTGTAAACCGAAAGGTGTATATGGGACTACACAAATGGTGTCGGGGCTACTAACCTTGACTTAGTTTGATTCTGTGAGATTTTTTTTAAAAACCAGAACTCAAATAAACTAACAACTAAGACTTAACCAATTTCAATGCGTTAGAAGATTTAGACATTTCGAAATATATAGTTTCCAATATCATTAGTTGACTTTCAAAGATTAAAAACTCTAATAATTTTACAATAATTAATTTTCACTAAGAGTATGTGCTCGTAGGATTTAGAAAAACGCTTTCGCCATATGTACATCGGTTAATGTTAGCTTAAATGGACGGGTACTTATAAAGTAATATCTTAGGAATCGGAGGAAATGAATGTGTGATAAATCAAAAGGTGTTAACAAAGAGTAAATAACTATAAGAAAAGACCAAGACTATAAATTAATATCATGCGTATCTTACAGTAATACAGATTACTTGCTTTATCAATTTATTCTGGTTATACTATTCTAAACGAGGAAGTGAAAGTGCTTATTAGGAGAGTACTTTTTTATTATAATGGATACGCACTAAAGGAACGCTGTCAAGAAGAAGATGGCAAAGTGATACTATGAATCCGAAACTAATAACAATGATGTATTACAAACTAATAGTAAATGTTGAAAAACTTTGCAATGACAAATATTAAATCTGTGAATAGATATATTGAAGGAGAAGATACAAATAATTTAAACAAAAATAGCACAATCGTTCGCGTAAAGATACAAGTCCCTTTTGCAGCCAACATAAAATTCTGTAGAACTTTGCGGTAATTATGAATATGTCGTGTATGTCCTATCTGTGAAAATCAGACATTAGCATTGTCCTAGTATTCAAATTATGCAAGGAAACCCGTTTACTTTCTAGACTTAACTGTCAGACACTATTGAGTGGCTGACTGATATTTTTTTCTTTGACAATAACATTCATAAAATGAGCTTTAACAGGTACATAAACATTTGTCTTCATCAATAACCCACGACTTGTAATGGCCAAAATTAAACTGATCGAATCTTTGTACAGCACAAAACGTACGACCATTTGGTAAAAGGGTCTGAAAATCAGACTATTGCTTAGATAATTGGAAGGAGAGAGAATCCTAAAAATAGTAATTTATGACATGAAATTGTACATATGTATATATATTTATAAATAATTCATAAAATAGTGAGTGGCAAAAAATAGTCAAATGTGACTGATTGCCAAACAAAATCAAATCAAGAAGAAGAAAGAAAGATGGCATTTCGAAAAGGATGGGGGTGAGTGCGAAGTACACATGTGCATACAGAGATGATTTTTGAGCGTGCACGAGCACGTAAACACAAGTACGTACAACTTGCTAGGCCTTCTCTTTCCAAATTTAATGATATATATAATTTTCTCTTATTATTTAAAAAAAGAATATTAAAGAAAATAAGCAGAAGGGAAGTGGGTGGAAAGAGAAAGAATCCTAAAAATAGTCATTTATGACATGTATAAAGGTAAATAATTCATAAAATAGTAGTCAACTGTGACTGATTGCCAAACAAAATCAATCAAGGAGAAGAAGAAGAAGGAATCACTTAATAAGTCGATTCGACAACTAATAGTCGTTATTTTACAGCTAAAGGACATTTTCAAGCCATTTTGTTTTGAGTGAAGTTCTAAATAAGTATTTTCTTTCAAATGCAATTGGAATTTACTTTTCTAATTTTGTTTGACTGCAAATGTGACAAAGTACCTTTAAAGATTGTTTGTTTGCACTTAATATACATTACTAGTTAGGAACTACATGTCAAATATATTGACAAATAACATTGTAAACTATAGTCATTCTTCAAACCTGAATTTCTCTATTTTGCATTAATTATGGGATTTAATTTCAGTCAGCATTACAGATAGAAACATTAAGTGTACTTACACATGGTGTCGTAGAAATTAAGCCACTTTGTGCACTTTGAACCCAATGTTTCAATTTCATATATCGAATTTGAAGTGTTTTATTTCTTGTACAGTTTTTTATTGTTATACATTAGTATGACATATGTATTTTTTATTGATACTTTGTTACTTTTAGTCATTATAAGATATAACTATGATGTGATTATATGGGGTTCTGAATACTTGCTCACAGAAAGTATGGCGCGTCCTACGTTTTACTTCAGACCACCCATTGTCTATACTTTATATCTTCCAACCATTTTGATTATGCAGAATGTTATTATATTGCAGATGACATCAATTAAACTGATACCTGTTTTAACAAAAAACCGGAGCAAATTTAATGCGAGAACTCGATGAATTCTTCTTTGTCTGAAAATAATCATAGATAGATCCTGGTGAGGCAATATTTATTAGGTGTCCCCGATAGTTCCCGGCGTGTGCAATGAATCACATAAAGGGTCTTCCCCGACCTGCCTCCCGGATGAAGACTGTTAGGACCGCATTTTAAACAGTTCAATGGGCAAATCCTGTTTGAAAGAGGGGTTCGGATCATGGTTCAAGACTTTAATAAATCATGTTAATTTTTAATCATTTAAAACAGGCGCTGATGTATCAAATTGTGATAGTTCTATATGCAGGAGGCAGGCGATTCATTGTAAAGTTATACTTTTAACAAATATGGTAATGTTTATTTTAATGCGTTGCTTTAAATGAATCGATTATCTGCATCATTAAACTATTAGATGTAGCCTAAATTTGTTTTCCCCAAAAATATCTTTAAGAATGCAGAAATGTCTATGTTAATGTTTTACAACACTAGTTTATCATTTAATGTGGTTTTCCTCTAAATATCGCTTTCAATGGTGTCTTTTGTAATTTTGAAAAATGTTTTATTTTCTGCTGCTGATATGACATTGATTTCTTCATAAAGCAGTGAGTTAAAAGACAAGAATGTGTAATGGGCTGAAGGTGATGGTTTGTTAGAGATCAGTACGTCATAGTTTGCCAGTTATACGGGATACTAAACCCTCGTGATTTCGTACTTGCTCAACTACATTCGCATACAAAAGAAAACTTAAAAATCATCTCATACTCGAATATAAATGATTTATACAAGTCGTCAGTATTTTGATTAGATTATCGATATATTTCTGATACTGTTCTTGTTTTATGTCTTTTTTGTTGTTTTTGTTTTATGTTTAAAGTAAAAATTTTAATATTTCTACAAACTATTTACATTTTTCTTTGAGCTAATTTTACTCACAAAGCCTCTCAGGCTGTATTCTAATTCTCTCTTTTAATTTTCCAATATAACTTGCAGGTTCTTCAACATTTCAATGTAATTGTATTTGTATATTTGTATCAAAATTGTTAATGTTTATATGCATAGTTTTGTGATTTGTTTTTATTATATGAGAATAAGTTATTATGAGTATAAAATGAGTTATTGCACAATCCGAATATGATACAACATAACTACTAGCAGAAGAAAAAAATTCCGTAAGAGTTGAAATCTTATATATATATGCCCATATATTCATATATACATATATATATATATATATATATAAATATATTCAGAAATGCGAGAATTCTCAACTCTGATATGGCAACGCGTGTTCCAGAATATATGGGTGTGTAAATGTGTGTTGAACGTTTGTGTGTTGTATATGTTAATATATTAAAACAAAAATCAAAATAAATTACAGGATATATTTATCTTATTCTAGGCCATTACAAAATAGTCATGACAGAAATAGTTTCTCTGATAGCGTGTACGAAATTGAAGGCTACAATATCAACAACACTTATAAAAACTTAACAATTTTGAGATGTACTCAAAGAAGGAAACCAAAACTTGTCAATATCGTTTATACGATACTTGTGATCAAATTACAAGCTTTATGGTTTGTATTTCACAAAGAATACACAAAGAATAGCAACTTCTTTGTGAAAAACAATGCTTCGTGTGTGACCGTGGTGCACGAAAGATCAAAGACATTTAAGTGTCAGAAGATACTATACTAGAAACTAATGACCGATTGGATTAAAAAAAAAACATGTTACCAAACTCGGCAGTCTCCTGGAATAATAAAAGTGTAAACTTATAGAGCGAACACCGTCAAGGGACGCCCATGACGCTAGCCCAGAAACAGTTCTCTTTAATACAAGTAGAGTAAATGTTTATTTGATAATAGCCTTATACGATCAGAAACTCAACAAAACATAATTGCAAAATTTGCATTACCCATTTCAATCCTCTGCTCCGCCCGGTGGGGGCCGTTGCCCTCCACTCCAGCTGCTTCGTGCACTGACAATTCGAGGGACTAGCCCAGTCGGCACATGATTGATAGGAGCTCTAGCATTCTGAACAAAGGCCCTCTATGCCCCTTTTACTTCCTCGGCATCCTATTTACTTTTCTTCATGCATCACCAATATTCATATCTCTTGTATCACTCTTTATCTTTTTCTCGCTCCGTCTTTAATTCCGATTATATCGTACACCACTGCCGCATTTAAGCTCTTGTTAATATACTCATACCACTCCTCGTCTCATCATCGTCTTCCTACCCTTTTTGTTATATCTTTAATCTGACTTATTCCTCCTCACAAAGGCGGGTATTGTAACAAGCATATGTTGCTTTAATTCCCTTCCCCAACAACCTGACATCCCCTACAAATACACAAATCAGGCTCTTTATAGGAGAAAGGGTACGTCGTTGTTGTTGTTGTTGTTATTATTGTTGTAGTTGGAAGAAATATTAATTGAGGATAACAATATAAGGACGACGGAGTCATCGAAAAAATGTGTATAGCCATCGCTATCGACAAATAATGTTACAGCGTCCTTCTTATACAATTTGTTTTAAGAAGAAACAATAAAGTTAACAATAATATGTTAGTTAATATGAGGCTATAGTATACACCTACTACTTCTACTCCTATACGTATACCATCACTACTAATATTACTACTACTGTTGGTACTACTTTTACTAACACCACTACTATTGCGACTTCTCTTCCTCCTCATTTTTCTACTTTTTGTTTTGCTTCTTCTTTCAGTTTCATTTTCTCAAGCTGCAACACAAATTACAGCATCTAGTGTTTGAGAGTATCCATAAGTATTAATGCGTTTTGAGGCTAATTACGCCTTGCAAATACGGAGTGAAATGGCAGAAATACGGCGTGGATAGAGAGAAAAGCAATTTTGTTAAGAAGCATCATCATTTCATCGAAACATTGTACTTTTAAAGGGATAGTAGAGTTCTGTTTTCAGACCGCAAATGCCTTCAGAGTGCATTGTTATTGCTCTTATTCTTATCTATGACATTTCTTGTGCCCTTTTAGAACCTAAAATTGCTATGAAGGTAATTTAAGACCCCCAAATGCGTAAAATTTAGCCAATATGATCATACCAATTCAGCTCCACTTTCAAAAAATAAACATAGTGACCGTTAATTAATTATTTAATTAAAAATAACAATACACGGGTCGGTTCTGCGTAATAAGCGTTTTTCAACGTTTTTAACAAATTTTTCAAAATATATAATATTTGTGTTGGTACAAACCTATTAGAAATCGTTATATTTCAGTCGTCTCTGAACAGATTTTGATGAAACAAAGATGATTTTGTCATTTGAATATTATGTTCTTTTACATTTTCATTATCTCACAACAAATTTATTTGTGTAGAGCCCTCTGCAACAGAACTCAACTATCCCTTCAAACAAATGTACAGTCGTTATTATCACATGCCACAGTTAAAGGCGCATGCTCTGGTCAAGCCTCCTGGACCGGCAGACCTTGGGGAATTAATAGACCTTTTACACCAGGTGTGTGTACGGTATAATATGGGTACGTTTAAGCTCAATTTTATAGGCAGAATGAGCGATTTGTAACGCTCATCGTAATCGCAGTTCCACGGTGTACTGATTATGTGATTATGCTCACTTCTCTGGCCCCTCCAGGCAATTCTCCTTGGGTGGCCATGCAGCTGGATTCGCAAACCTGCACTGCGCATGCTACGTAGACCCACTAGAGGTCAGTGCGTTGACCCCATTTAAACGCGTTTACAAATCATTGTACGTTTATGCTTCCTCAGAATCGCCGATCGTAAACGCACCTTTTTGTGAGTTTACGATCGGCCAACGTGATCGCCGTTTTTCGGTGATTCTACAAAAGTGAGAAAGGACGCAACCGTGTTTTTAACTAAACGCTTAACAGATGCCTGATTCTGGCCAGAAAAAGTTGAGCATAAACATATCCTATGTGGTATATACTTTGTAAATGGTGTCACCTAAAGTATGCCGGAATATGAATATCAATTCAAAGATATGCTAATATTTCTCAATAATGAAACTGCAAAATTTAGTTCTTTTATTAAAACAAGTCGAGGCGAAAAGGCAATTTTCAAGGCACAATATTATATAATCCATCTATTTCATACATCGACATACAAATGAAAAGTTTACATTTTCCCCCTGGAAAAGAATTTAGGTAGTAACTTTTATAGCTATGAAGAGGGCAAAATAAAGCAGACAGTGCTCAAATAGGCTCATGTGAGACATCGCTTCTATTTAGAATATGATGTGTGGAAATATTTGGAACGCATATCTTGCAAAAGATAACAGTGCCATCTAGTGTTCAGGCACAATAAGTCATAGATGAGATCAGTGATGCTAGCCTTTAGTATTGATATTGACTGAAGCTGGCGCCATAAATAATAATAATATTAATACAAGTTATTGTAATGCAGCTCAAACATGGAATAAGGTAGAATGTGATTCATATTGATATAGCATTGGAAGCTGTAGAAATCCATTTGTCCTTCATTTTTTTTTCTTGGATAGGAGATTTCCGAAATTAATGCACGCTTAAAAATACAATTAATTTTCTTAGTTAACATTTCTGCATGTATATTGTCTACTCATTATGGAGGATAATGCCAAAACTGTAAATGACAGGGCAATAAACTATATTATTTGCGTAGATCAAATGATTACAAAGGATGTACAAACAGATTCACAGACCTTGCTCTATAAAGATTATTGAAGTTTTACTACGTTTCTTTTTGATACATGTGTTCTATCTAATTGGACCATGGATAGCTGTAAGGATGATGGCTATCATATTGGATCATCGTTCCCTAAACTAGTTTCTTCTATTTTGATATTACCTGAAGGATAGAATACCATATTTACAGTCTTCATTGTGTTAAATCTCCCTGTCAACCTCTCTTTGCTTATTATCAGTCTCTGCTCTTAATTTGTCTTCAACGTGTCTTTGTATTGCTTGTATATCCTACTCTTCCTTTGCTCCCCTTGCGTTCTCTTTCCAAACCCACTTCTTCCCAAGTCCATTCTCATTAATCTTAATTACATGCACCCCTTTTCACAAACACCCCCCTCCATCTGTCTCTCCCTCTCTCTTGTTCTACTTGCCCCCAATGTTCATGAACTCCAGTCATCTTACTTCAACCCATTAGCACCTCTTTAATAATTACTCATACATGTATCAAGGCATTACCTTGAATTGCAGTATCAGTGCATAAAACAGAAGAAACGATACTCAATAAAAACTAGGAGGCCTATTGTGGATTGATCATTTATATGCTTGCTGTTTTCAATAAGTCTGGTTTGGTATCGAAGAGAGTATGGAATCATTTTAATAGAAGGAATATTTTTTGTTCGGAACGAATCGTGATTCACAGGGTTTCATGGACATTCATATAAACTTTTTTCGAGAGAAAAAGCTCGGTGCTATGAAAATTGTCTTAGGTTCCAATGAAGGTTTTCTGATTTGAACACTTTATTAACACATCGGGTTTTTTCCTCAATTTTTGGCTTCATATTTTTTTAAAGTAAAAAGCTTTTTAGTTAATGCTGTTGGCTACGGCCACTAGTGGCCTTAAACGGAATACCGAATGTCATAATTATAATAATATATGCTGCCAGTATCAGGTACATTTGTAAATAAACATACTATTTATGCAGCTATACGATTTCCTTGTGCGTTACATAATCAGTTTTTCTAAAAATCAAACCATAAATTATGGCCGCCTCCCTAGTTCTGGCAATATATCTTACTCAAATAAAAAGGCCAAAAGCTCTATAATTGTAGAATAGTAACATCATAAATAATATTTTTTCCGCAGCATAACAATGATTCAAATAAACCGGAAAGAAATTCATTACCAAATTCTTTCGCATTAGGATACCGTAAAAAAAATATCTAAATTTAAAGAAACAAAATATTTAGATGGATAACCAGGAAACGCTCAAATAGTATTTACAGTATTGAGTTAAGGAGGTATGGACAATTCTTATTTTTCAAATGAGTGAAAACCAAATCATTCCACCTCATAAAGACTATCGGCAACCAGCTCATTCATATTACTTTATGATTACGCGCGTGCCATATGCGCTTCCAAAGGAATTGGGATGTTATATCACACCGGCTTTAACTCCATGCAGCAATCGTAGCGCACAGTACATCCAGTGATATAATCATTCTAGGTACCTACCTACTATACGCCTGGGTCCAGTGTGGCAATTGTAAATGAATGTTTAGGAACGTTAATGTTATGACAAGGAATCGAACCCCATATCATGTGATCTATACCACCACACCTCTATAATTATGTTAAGGGCCTGTTGACTACAGGCTACTTCTTGTGGTACCAAGGTCACCCTCCTCATAAAAACACCCCCCCCCCTCTCTTACATGCCAGAAACACGCCTGTTCATATGGGGCGAACGATGTTTGCAAAGAATGACAATGGCTTTACATGTCACGTGCGGTCATCACGTAAAAAAGAAGTAAAATATGGAGGGGGGGGGGGAAATGATTGTATTTGAGCATCAATCAAAAGTATCATTGGAACTCTGCTATGGACCTTCAACAGTTTTCTACCAAAAGGCGCTCAAATTAAAATATTTCAAATAAAACATTAACAAAAATTATCCACAAAGTTGTTGAAATGGATGTACGCCTTTTGCTTTTAAGCTCTTGATATATATATATACATTATATAGATATAGATATTATATATGATACGCCTTTTTTGTGCGTCTCATTCGTTTCTTGAAAAAGGATAACATCTGCGTGAGGGTTCACTTTTACGTTAAATCCCATTAAGAAGGTTTGAAATTACTCAAAATGCTAATGTCATATGGTGATTGACTTTGGTGATTGAGCCCCGAAATACTTGGTATTGACGTCGTAGAAATTCTTTGTCTTGCTGAGACAGTCTCGAATATCGTCTGTTGACGTTTGTATTTGTGAAGTTCATTAATCATTCCTCATTTGCCATGACAAAAACGAGTAAGACGATAGAGAAAGAAAGGGGCAGATATTGAGATGGGGAGAGACACACACGCACATGTAGGCACACACGAGTTCATATTAAGCACATGCACACAAACACACACGCACGCACACACCCACACACATACCGCACAGAGAGCAGAAGAGGGAGAGTCGAAAAGAGAAACAAGTACAGGGAGGGAAAAGGAGTCCCATGAGACCGATATTTATCTGTCTTTTTTTTGTTGATTATTTTTGTTTTTGTCTCGTGGGATGTAGGTTTACCTGTATTACTCATCCAGATCCAGAAGAACATTGAGACATGATTATAGGCCTGAACATGGGACCATGTTTCTAATTGTTCCAGACTGCCACCACAATTATCTTTTGCATAGGACCGTCATGACGACTAATTGCTCCGAAGATTTTTTTTTTAAATATGACAATTGACAAAAACAAATCTCCCAACCCCGACCCCCCTTCCACCCAAACAAATATATATATATATATATATATATATATATATATATACCACGGCAACGTTGGCATATTATCTATTCCACCGAACAAAGCATTGTTCCGCTGAGCAGCTCCATGAGTCCAGTCCTTTACAAAATGCCTATCAGCTTCCTACAAAGGAGTAATACATGAATGATTAGGCAGAACAACTGAAAAGAAGTTTGATTGTGATGACGATACGAACTGATGCTTTCCGTTGCTATTGGAAATGGTGTAAATGAGCCACTTGGGAATCGTACAGGTTGATATTACAGGTTTTTAAAAACGAATATGAACAAGATTTTCACCAACGTGGAAACCTTTTGGGAAATATTATATTCTTGTATCAGATTGATCATACGTTCTGATGTTTGAACTCAATCACTATTTACAGACACCCGCCTATATCACCTTACATAGGTTTACTCTGAATTGATTCTTGGACAACTTAGGTCCTTGATAAAAATAGCAAAATGAAAATATTAAATACCCCCAAAACCTTACCCTTCTAAACTGCTTTCAAAATACTGGTGCATGCAGATATAGATATATTATTATGCAGATAACAATATTGTCATATCGAGAGAGACATCAAGGTTTTCACGTTCTTTTTGATAACCATTTATATCAGGTCTGTCTAATTATAAAACGACTTTACCAGTCAAAGGAAGGACGATTAGATGGGGATTTCCCTTGAGAATTTTGATATTAATTCTTCCATCCATCGTCCTACAATCTGACGTCGAATTACAAAACATCGTCATGAGCGAAATAGTAATTGGATTTTATCTTTTTTCTTCGAATCTGGAAATCAGTCATCATCTTTGTCAGGCAATTATTCATAGAAGAACAATTGAGAGTAAAAGCGTAACTCAATCTCGCAGCGACCTGCTTACACTGATAATCGATCACTGATGCAGAGTAAGGGTGGATTTTGGTGAGCGAGTGTAAAAGATATTGTGAAAGTGAAACTAGAATTATTCAACTAACCTGGAAATGAATAGATAATTTACCGAAATAG
This sequence comes from Hemicentrotus pulcherrimus, assembly GCA_003118195.1. NCBI lineage: Eukaryota > Metazoa > Echinodermata > Echinoidea > Camarodonta > Strongylocentrotidae > Hemicentrotus > Hemicentrotus pulcherrimus. Next base: position 11,739 of record BEXV01001210.1, read on the forward strand.
TAACATGATACAAAATCTCGATGCTTTCTTGGCCTTTGGCTTGAATCAGTGACAACCTGTTTTATTGCTCCTAGGTCGAATGGTCTCCAAAGACAACCCGGGTATCAATACAAATCGAACATGAAATGTGATTTATTACAGGCAGTAGGTAGAAATACGAAGAATATATACCTGCAACACGATCTGAGGTTATTACAATATTTGTACATGTTATACATCACAGTTTGTACTCGATGTTTGTGCGCCTGTATAGAATTAGTAGAGATAGACGACCAGCAAGGCGATATCTAACCTCCTATAGCAGTGTAAGAGAGAGAAAGAAAGAGAGAGAGGGAGGGAGATAGAGGGGGAGAGAGTGTGAGAGAGAGAGAGAGAGAGAAAGAGTGAGAGAATGGATAGGCAGAGAAAAGAAGCTGGAAAAAGAAAAGAGACGGGAAGGTAGAAAATGATCGATAAGGTCATTTTCATTGATTGATTCGAAGGTTATTGCCGGTTCTCAAGAGAAGTTATATGATTATTTTGTACCCCCTCCCCCCCCAGAGGTATATCTACATACTTTTATGTAGCCTGTCGATCCATTGTCCGTCTCTTCAGCTACACATTACCCTTGACAAAGTCAATTATTTTCGTTAGCCTTCAAGACGAAGGTTACTTTTGATCATTTGCAAAGCTTGTACGAAAATTGTTTGCCGATTATTAATAATAAAAAATAAATTTGGATATCTCCGATTTCTCTGTCCCCCTCAACCAACAGTCTCTACCAGAAGGAAATAAAAAAGAAGATGCTGAGTTAGATTCCGATGATTTTGCTCGCATCGATCAGACATCGAATAAAAGTAAAATTGTTACATAGCAATAACAATAATAATAATGATATTAACATTATTATACATTTTATTAACGATATTAATAATGATGATAACGACATCAACAATAATGATAACGTTAATAAATATTGTAATTCTAACGATAATATCAATAATAAAAGCGCTACACCCACATTTCTCACCCTGCTGTCATTTAAATCGATGCAACGACTTGAAATATATAATTGATATATTTTCTTTGTCTATTCCGAAACAAAGCTAAGATTCATGGGCAGAACATATACGTTAACAAAGCTCTTGATAGCAGTCGCATCTTATGACATCCCCTGAGTACGATTACATGAAATGATCTCTATTTTTATTGACGTCATATTTGTCCGCACCCTTGCCTCTTGAGTGCATCTATTTTTCAATTTTCATCCGTCTGTTCTTTTGTCGATTATTATGACGTAGAAGTAGAATCCAAGTGTCTGTTATACATCAATGTTAATGCTTGCTTTACAAATAAAATCAATAGCCTACGTCTTCTTTTCATTTAAAGAACCAATGCTTCTCAACTTGGCAGATATTCAATTTGTTACCCAAACTCCAGAGACAATCTAACTGCGTATTTAGGGTAGACTGGACCACTTGGATCAATACTTTTCAGCTTTTACGTTACCGTTATCATAATCAAGTAAATGTAACGAAGGCAGACGACTTTGAACTGAAATTTAGAATTCATCAAGGTTTTACATGTCTAAATTATCGCGTTTATCGCGTTTCGATGACCAGTCTATTAAAATCAATAAGTATCTCTATAAAGATCTTTTAAATGGTGGTTCAAATATATCCTCAACTGCCTAGCTAATTGAAAATCGTTTTAAATTGTTATTTTCCTGGAGCTTAAGTATGAGCTTAATAATTGGTAGACATGTGTGTGCCTCCTTTTAGATGTATCTATCCTGATTAATCATAAAATATAACCTCTAAGCCACCAAACTGTTCATTACCATAGCTAGCGATCAGTCGATAAAACATACGTTTAATCACATGTAGTTTATCCGAATATATTCATCAATAATTAATAGCCCATTATCAGAATTCTCGAAAAACTTTATCAAATAATAATACTGAAATATGCAAACATTGAAGTTTATCTCTCTCTTTTTTTTAATTATTATTATTCGCTATTTCATGCTTAGATTTAATTCATTGTATTGACCTTCTTTGTTTTTTTATTCTAGCTTTCACCTTATAATAATGTTTAAGACTCATTTTCACTAAATTTGATACTTTTGTTAGTTTTTGTCTGAATAAGATATCATGGTGGTCAATAGAAAGAGATTGATTTGACTGCGGCTACCCCTGTGGTATGCTGTGACGTGCTCTCTTTCTTTTGTCGGGGATCTGGTGAAAGGGAAACCTGATCAAAAGCTAGGTGGGCAACTTATGGTCAATGCTTCTACTCTCCATGTTCTCTCTCTCTCTCTCTCTCCCTCTATTTCCCTCCCCCTTGCTCTCTCTCTCTCTCTTTCCCTCCCCTCCCCCCTATCTCTCTCTCTCAATTTTTCTTCCTCTCAAGTCTAACCTGGTATAAAAATAACTTGGGGTAGAACGCGTGAGAAAAATCCGATGATTCTTTAGAGCCCTACTGTCCTACTTGTAGCTACTTGCTCCCTCTGTATAGAAAACTTCCCATATCGGTGCCTGTTGGTCCCCCATGATCCTCTTTTTCTTATGTTAGTTGAGAGCTGAGGTAAAGAGATAGCCACCTGTCAGTGGCCTCGCTGTGTGGTCTCGCTGTGTGGTCCAGTAGTATTGACGGTCTTTAAAAATAAATCACTGGGTCTTTAATTTTAAACTCATCTGTAGCATCTGAAAATTTCTCCCCAACTTTCCAGTGTGTAAGATCGCCACACGCCGATAAGAATACGATTCTAATCGATTCTCTTTTATCAGTTCTTGATACTCCGTATCTTGATGACTGATGTTTTGCTTCCCTTCACGGCTGTGAGGTTTGGAGAGTCGTTTAGGTAAAACAAAGATTGACCGTTGTAATAGAGAACCATACCTGGGGAGATAAGGGATCTAGGACAAATCTACATAGCGTATAATAATACATCGATCAGAATATCTGCACCACGATAAGAGTATTCGATGATATTTGTTTGGAAAAATAAGCAGTACGAAATTTTGATTAAACAGCCATCTTAAGCAAAACATATGAAATATTCCAATAGCAATCCTAAATTTTCGTTTTAAGTCTAAACAATTAACAAATGTATCAGCAAACAAAAAGGCTGAACAATATTATTTCATATTGCTCTGATTATCAATTAAAAAAAAAAAGACTTATCATCTTTCAAAACAAAAACAGAATGTTGAAATAGAAAGATCATTTGCTAATAAGTGAAGCCATATGATTTTCGTAACTTTTCCTTTACGTAGATAGCGATAATGGTAGTCTTGCTTTACGGCAGAACGGATTGTCTATACTGTTACCAAAGTAGGGTACAAAATGACAGAATGACAACAGTGTTCAAACGCAGAGTGAGATTGGTATTGGAGCTACAGAGGAAGGCTAATCCATGTGTTTTGTCGTTAATTTGGATTTAAATTTGAGGATTCATCAAAGCAGGCAGCTCAGTTCAATTTCGTCGAATATGAAATCAGCTGCCAGCTGAGGTCAACAAATCTATATTATCTTAAAATCCATCGAGCCAAATAAAACCTGTGCTTCCCTTGACATGTATGTAATGTGATATAAACGTACCTATGGTCTTTTTTCCGTTCATGAGATTTCAAAGATAATGCAATCTTAGCCCAATAGTACAATTAACCCTAATAAGGCCGGGGGGCCATTATGCCCCCCCCCCCACGATTTTGCGGATTGCTCGAGAACGCATATGGATGGCGCCCCGCCGCTCTCAGACTCTTTTTTTCCGAGTCTTGTGCATCTTTAAATTAATAAACAAATTAAATCGGACCTACAGTTTAAAGGTCACGTGACCTTTTTTCTTTGCATGTCAGCCCGAAAATCGCTAATTTTTGTGATTTATGTACAAAACATATGGAAATGTAATTTTTCCTCAAAATAGATTAAACATTTGTTATTGGGTCTTGTTTAAAGTTTAGGTGGTTGTTTTAGGACTCAAAATAGTTGAGTTATAGTAAGAAATAATTTAAAAAAATATATAAAAATACATAAGTTAAAAAAAAAATGAAATACATAAGAAA
>BEXV01001210.1:24666-35452 GCA_003118195.1 Hemicentrotus pulcherrimus
ATGAAACGTTTGGCCAAAGACCGAGGAACTTGGAGAGACACTTGATATAGAATTTTGAATGGGTCACTGAACCTGTCATAAACTAACAGATCACTATTGATGATGATAAATGAATGAAGGAAAGACCGATCGAATTACCGACTGTGGTTTGGACGGTTAAGGATATGAAATGTATTTATGCAAACTACACAAATTTTATCTTTGATATAAATGTAAAACTTAGTTATCAATTTTGATTAGGAAACTCTATCTTTGTAAGTTCTTTTAGTGTGTTTATTAATGTTATTGTCTCATTCATATTACATTTAAGAGACATATTTTATCGTATTCTTTGACTTTGCATGGTTTTATGAAATTCAATTCAATTGAAAAAGGGAGTGTATTTTACAGACATCGCTGCAGCTGCTGTTATGTATTTTCAATTGCGCCGTCTTTCGGTGAATGCTTACGAACAACGATTTCCGGTACCCAAGCACCATCACGTCCGTGTCATCGGTTAGTGTAGCATCGCATAGGAAAGCAAAAAGTATCTGTCGAAGACTTTAAGTCTACGGCAAAGAGTATGCCGAAGTATGCGGCAGAAAGAAACTTTGCTGCACACCTGCCGCATACAAGTATGCCGCAGGAAGAGTCTACGGTAGAAAGAATTAACTTTGCTGCAGACTGCAGACTCGCCGTTTACCAGAATGCCGCAGGAACAGTCTGCGTCACTGATCTGCCACAGAAAAAGTGGGAAACTATACAGCCTGCGGCAAGCCAATAGGCTGCCATTTTGGAAAACCATGCAACAAACCAAGGAGTAGTACCATGAGATGGCAGGCTGCGCCAAGCGTGATCTTCTTGTGTTAGGTACTGTTATTTGTCTTTTTGTTATTCTGTCCAACCAAACAATATGTAACTTGCTTCAAGTTCTTACTGGTACCATTAGAGGAATGTGTTCAATACATAACGGGGAAACTAAGGAATTAACGGACTGTTTCAAACTTTGTGTTGTGCCATGTGGTCGGGATCTTATCTTCAGCCCCACTAACTCAATATTTTGTTCAAACTCTTGTGTAATTTGTGCACAGCAGCTTATGGATCTGTGACTCTACTCAGGACTATGTGTATGCAGGTGTTGTATCTCTACCTCTACTTCGGCATAGTTTTAAACCCACATTTGTAGTTTAAAAATTGAGGCAATTTTGCTTGTTATATTTCTACTTTAAGGTGCTGTAATGTAATGATGCAATGCATGGCTCATTCAGCAGCCTTCCTGCAAGGCTGCATACTTAATTGCCACGTACTTACATGTTGAAACCTTGCCGCAGACTGGGGTGGATATAAAAGATTATGCGGCAAGGCTGCGGCAAAGTATGCAGCTAGGTTGCCACATGTCTGCTGCAAGTACGCAACAAGTTTATAAAGGATATGAAATTTATGAATATTCATAATAAAGAGTATGCGGCAATGTTGCGGAAAGTCTGCGGCAAAACTAATTTGCATGTGAAAATTATGACTGTCTGCGGCAAGCACATTTCTTTGATATGGGCTCGTGGGACATGGCTGTCGACACATTGAAACATTGTGAGAAGCAAATTGTAAAATACGTTAATCTGCATTTGTGTCATTGGTCAAAGAAATAAGTTTAACCTGCCTTTAAAGGTTTTGACATCTGAATCAAAACCAGGCTTCATTGACTATTTGTATGTGACATTTTTGTTACTCATTTAGAATTAAAAAGTTGTATAGAGCACCTTTCTGGAATTAAATTGTCAAAGCAAGAAGTACATCAACTTAGACATCAAGTAGCATGACGTACATGAACAAGGTGAAGAATGACTGTAGGCATATTGGATGATATCTACTGGCCTTTTCTGTCTCAAAATCCGATTCCCTTAGTGCACATTTCATGAGATACCATAACTGGCCTAAAGTGTTAAAAGCAATGCGACCCACTTTCATGTTATACCTCTTAACAGTCGGTTTGTTAAAAAAAAATTATAAAGAAATTTAAATTTATTTTTGCTCATAACATTCAAAGGGCCAGTTTTTAATCGCTCAATTGTTAGATTTATTTCGTCTGTTTCCTCTATGTCGGAGCTATATGGGTGGATACAACTCCGGAAACGTTCAACTGAAGAAAAAAGTAAAATAACATGTTAATATCGGTTTTACCTCTTTGGTCGAGAAAAGTATAAGATTTTTACACAGGATGGGCCATGAGAGTCTACCCAAGGCCTTTCAAAGGGCGATCAAATCATCCCGTTTTGGCTTAGGTACAAGGAAGGTAATCTGTGAGTCGTATTTCGTTTGAAGTTATTTAAATCGTCTCAATCTACACGTTTTTATGATATCCAAGTTTAAACCTAATTTACTAACATATTTTTAAGTACTTTTATGCGTCACAAATCCAGAACAATGATAAAGTATTTCATATGTTACTCTTTTTATCTTTTTATTTTAAAACAAATAAATCTGTGTGATTACCCTCACGTGAAAAAATAGTGTTCTAGAGGGGTATTTAAACGATCAATATTATCTTTTTCTGTTTTGCCAGAGGTGGGGGCTTGTCTTTTTTTGCCAGGGGGCCTGGCACGCCTAGTAGTAGTAGTAGTAGTAGTAGTAGTAGTAATAGTAGTAGTATAATTAGTAGTAGAAATAGTAGTAGTAGTAAGTAGTAGTAGTAGTAATAGTAGTAGTATATTAGTAGTAGAAGATGTAGTAGTAGTAGTAGTAGTAGTAGAAGATGTAGTAGTAGAGGTAGTAGAAGTAGTATGTAGAAGTAGTAGTAGTAGAAGTAGTAGTAGTAGTAGTAGCAGCAGTAGTACTATAAGTAGTAGTAGTAGTAGTAGTAGTAGTAGAAGTAGTAGTTGTAGCATTAGTAGTAGAAGAAGCAGTGGTAGTAGAAGTAATAGGAGTAGTATTAGTAGTAGTAGTAGTAGTAGCAGCAGCAGCAGCAGAATATACTTTTTTAATATGTTCAATAACAGCCTGTCATTATCAGAGTAATCATCTGCCACAAGGTCCATTGCAGAATTAGACGACAGAAATACATTATATAATGTGAATCACACGACCACTTGCATTCCTCAATATGGGTAGCTGTCACGGATTTTTGGACTGATAGTGTATTTTAAATTTCCTTTAAGAAACAATCTGCAATCAAATTGCAATGCTTTATAAAATGGGCTTTAAATATACATTTTTGTAAATGTTTTTACTTAATATTCCTAGTATATTAATAACCATGTCTGACTGGAATATGTCGAGTATGCTACTTGTATATAAAGACCATCCAAGGGAGACAAGATCAGTAGTCTTTCTAGGCAGGTTTTTTATGTACAGGTTCATTTATTTCATGTTTCAGCGATAAACATTTTTAAGGGAAACGAAAAATTTGATATTCGTAGACAGGTGGTCACTAAAGCAGGTACGACTGTATCCCCCCCCTTCGATTCTGGCTGGTAACTCCAAAAGGAAAAACTTACAACCAATTCATTTAGACCCTCTCCTCGATCTTTAATGAAAGACTTTCCCTTTTTATTCTCATAAGAGTGTATTCAGATAGAGTGTCTGAAAAAATACAAAAACAAAAATCTGTAAACGGAAACCAGTTTATGCGTCTACGTTGGTTGTCTGGTAATAGAATTATACAAGCACCCTTCAGGCTAGTTATGGAAAAATGCGACGGACCTTTCGAGCGAGCTCCACACCTGCATACTACCTCGTGGCAAAAGACGTTTTGTCTTCTTCAGTTTTCAATACTAAGTAGATATCCTTAGAGATTTCCCGAAGGGCCCTTAGCTATTTATGTCATATAAATAATGTATCTTCTCTTTGTGATCCAGTGTTACTAACAAGTTGTCCTTCAAAATATACCACTGTCTTTCATTTCTACTTTCATTCCAATATGTACGACGCAAAAGGTCTTCAACGATAGTAAAACATCAACTACATTGTATAATAATTTGTATTTGTGATTGGAGCATTTTTTTTAATGCACAGTTTGGATTGATAAATACATGGTATAGCAAATGACGACGCAGCGACTGAAAGCATCAGGAAATTGTCCCCCCCCCCATCTTCTACGTAACATAATCACCCAGAATACCGGCTGTAGGGATTAAATCTTAAGATTTAAATTCTAAATATGCATAGTCCCGTTTTGTTTTGAATAAGGATATACAAACCACACACTGCTTATATTTGAGAAACTAGTTAGAGCTCCGGCATGTCTGGCGAGCAGAATAACATAATTGCACTTTGAAATTAATCTTGTTAATGAGATTGCCATTAATTGTTCTCATCAGATGATATCATGTCATGTCTATTGTAACGGTTGGGTCAAGCTTAGGGTCGCGTTTATTTTTAGGGTAAGCCTATAACTTCAGGTTGACGGCCCATAATACAGGAATAAGTATGTCAGCCTAGGAATAAAAATAGCATACGTAGTGTAATTACATGGCGGAAGTATTGCCCCCCTCCCCCAAACTGATCACGTAATTGGGTGTGTAAATATTAGATGTAGGTGCATTTTTAATTGCGATATATCACACAAACTTCAAATCCCTCAGTGTGGTTTAAAATGAGCCCTCTTTAAAGATGAAGTTGAGTTCTGGTCATGCGATTGCTTTGTGAAAGAAACGGTGTGGAATCGACCAGAAAAAGGTTGATCATCTAGCATATAAGAATTTGCGTGTATTGCAAGGTTCTGGAATCATCAAAATGATAAGAAATTTGGTAAAGTTACAAACACTGTACACAGAAAGATGTATATGGGACTACACGAACACGTGGCGAAAAAATCCCCTCCCCCCGAGTTTTACGATAAACATGACATATTTAGAATATGAAGGCATTTGAAGAGCCATGCTTTTTAGGGAACATGTCTTATCTGATGTTCTTCCACACTTGCATAATGAAAAATGATAAAGTTCACGAATTATTTTTCACCTCTTCCCACAACTCAACCTTCTCTTTAAAACAAAAAACAAGAATATTTTAAGAATATCCCTCCTCTTCAACCATGTAAACTTTAGTATTCTAACTGAGCATTATCATCATTGTACTGGCTGAAAAACAAGAGAGAAAATGAAAATGAATGAGCGAGCAAGAGGTTGATTGAAAGAAAGAGAGAGACAGCTAGAGAGAGAGAGAGAGAGAGAGAGAGACGGAGAGAGAGAGAGAGAGACGGAGAGTGAGAGATAGAGAACAAAATAAATGGGGAGAGGGAGGGAAAGTGATATTATTTAAAAATGACTTACAAAATATGATAACATTGTTAAATTCATTTGATATCCAAATACTGATGATGTCACTCCTACCAAAAATCATTGACCCTTTTTATGGCTCAATTTGATTTGATAAACATACGCCAGAATTATATCGTACTCCGTTCATAGACCAGTGTTACATCTGCCGTGCAAAATATGAATCTACATCTATTTGTCAAATTAATATTGCCAATCAGTAAGCGTAAAATTTTTCTTTCGATAATTGATGTATACCACTACAATCATTTTATATTATCTAATAAACAGGCAGAGGTATGTGTATTCCGATTCGACTGAGTCAAAGTTATGTCTCCCAAGAATAAATCCTTGGCCTTATGATATTGTAAACAAATACATAAAAATGATATCTTAATTTCATTAAATGAATGGTAGTATAAAACTGCTCACACCAATTCTAGTATTTTTTTTTAAACATTCGATAAATATCAAGATAATAGCAATTGATCGAAGCAAATTGTGTTTAGATGATAAACATTGGAATAAGGTTAGAGTTAAACGGTATCAGAAAGAGTGGGCAGAGAATGATATTAAGTAGCCTTTGAATATATTGAAATCTGACCTGGAATAACGATGTGCAAAATATGTCTCCAATATAAAATCGTAATAATATTTTGATACTTTGAAATTGTTTTGTCCTTTAAAATTGTTTGCATTCATGAATTAATTGTTATTGCCATCTTTTTATACATTTTATACAAGAGAGAATCATACGTTATGTACAAACTTGTATGTAAAGAGAAGGTTGAGTTCTAGGAAGAGGTGAAAATAATTCGTAAACTTTATCATTAGTTATTATGCAAGTGTGGACAAACATCAGATAAGACATGTTCCCTGAAAAGCATGGCTCTTCAAATGCCTTCATATTCTAAATATGTCATGTTTATCGTAAAACTCGGGGGGAGGGGGGAGGTTTTTTTCGCCACGTGTTCGTGTAGTCACATATACATCTTTCTGTGTACAGTGTTTGTAACTTTACCAAATTTCTTATCATTTTGATGATTCCAGAACCTTGCAATACACACAAATTCTTGTATGCTAGATGATCAACCTTTTCTGGTCGATTCCACACCGTTTCTTTCACAATGCAATCGCATGACCAGAACGCAACTTCATCTTTAACTTATCATTGTATTCCAGGATTGGCACCAATTTATCTGCAAGAACTAGTCCAAGAATACAAATCCTCACGCAATCTACGGTCATCTTCACAATCGAACCTCGTTTCTACTTCGTTGTCAACTTTTTTATGGTCAACACTCTTTTTGCAAAGATTTTGCTGAACTTTGGAACAAACTACCTTTACATGTGAAAAACTGTAAGGCTCAATGTGTCCACACATAATTTTATTGTAATCGTTACATCGTTCTAGTTCGACCATACGTCCACCCAGAAGACATTCCGTGATACTTTATCGAGTTCTAGTTCGAAATGATGCCAAGACCCGCGTTTCGTTATACGACATATCGTTAGTAAGCGTACACACACCCACACACACACACACACACACACACACACACACACAGAGTTTTATCGTAAAGCTTTCCCAAAACGGTTGACACGGGGACTGTCAACCATTAAAAGAACATTTATTCAAAATAGCTTTTGTTGATTTATTAATGCCTAGGTCACATATGCTCTACGGCGGCCATATACCCCCAGAAATCGAGAGACGCTTGCGGTGGCCGCAGACAATCTGCGGTGGCCCGAGGGTCACCCTAGAGCATATCCCTATCTTTACAGGCCGTAAGGGTCGCCGTTGGATTATAACGCGGAGTTATAACTTTTTTTTTTCATTTCTAGGTTCGTCGCAGCAATTAGACACGCCGCGCGCCGTAGCAATGCCGTAGAGCGGTCCCACGGCGACCAAATGTCGGATGTATGCTGGCCTTGCGTGTGCAATGTAGCTACACAAGGGCCTAACGAATTACAGTTGGCCTCTATCAGAACCAAACAAATTGCGGCGGCCGCAGGAATTCCACGGGCGCACTAGGGAGCAACCGTGTGTCATCACATAAAAGGCCATACGGCAAGTGCAGGTTTTCGCTCTGCACAAATTCAAAATACGCCGTGCGGCTACCCTAACATATGTGACCGCTAACCTATAGCTGGTATTGGCCATAGATAGTTTAGACCACACGGCCGCCGCGGAAAATGTGACCGAGCCATAATTCTGTTCAAAGTGAAGTTTATTTCACAGGCTATGTATTGTTATGTGTATGTTTATTTGCAATTATTTGTTCAATATGTAATTGTTTTTCATTGTATTTGTTTGTTATAGCATTTAGAGACATCAGTGGAAAGTAATTTATAAGCGGGTACCCGTGAAGAAAAAAATCATCGAGATATTGGAATGTGCTTTTGGACTCTGCCACACGCAGTGAACAATACTCTTAAAATGTACTAAAACACTCCACGCAAATCCCTAGTAATTCGCAGACCTCCGGCCTAACCGGCAGCAGACGAAAGGCTGACTTGATATTCGCTTTCCCCATCAAAGTACCCACGCCTAACCGCGTCACCAATTCCACAGCCGATTTGAAAGATGAATAATTGACTGTACATTGAGATGTTTTCATTTACCGACCCCCCTCTTGGAGACGATAAATGCTGAATCAACCGAAATACCCCCAGGAGGCCTTTTAGGCACTAAACCAATAAGCGAGCACCTAAATTTGACGAATGGAGGGGGGGGGTGGGGTGCAAATGGGCCAACAATCCTTCCTAAATTTATTTCAAATTGCAATTTCTTCAACAAGACTGAACCCGGTCCCCTGTAAAATGTAATGAAAAACCGAAATGGCAACCGTTGATTAACCGGCGGGCGTGTTAAAAATTTGGATATGAGGACAACATAGGAAACAAAGCCTCCAATTTGACTGGAGTGGGGGCCAAGTCATACTTAGACCAGGATCTAATTCCTGTTGGTAGGGGTTATGGCGATGGGAGCTTGGGAGCACGACTTAACTCCATGCCCGAATTCCCGACATCAAGAACATCTGTGGGCGAAAATGAGTAATATATTTAGCATTATATAAATCATGTTCGGATTACGTAATAGGCAACTGTAATATTCTCTTATTCAATATATTGCGGAAAGGCTCTATTAAGTCTTTGCGATTGTAGTGTTGGGGGAATTGTAAAGATACAGTTCACGAGGTTGAGAATCATTGTCCCAGGGTTACATCTCAGGGAGTGGTCGTAAGAATGATCAGAAGATAAACCTTAATGAATTGTATTCAGGAGCTGCTCAATGCAAAGACAAGAAATAATTGAAGGAATCATATATACATAAGAGTGTTTTTCACTTGAAGCTGGAGAATGTTTATTCATTTATTTCTTCAAACATATTAATTCAAAATGGTAAGACCAACTGCAAAACCGTCCTTGTTATTTCAAATGCTTTTTATCTCTCATTTACCTTTTCTATTCTTATATTTTCAATGTTTTGCAGTTCCACTCTAAAAACCGTAATCACAGATAAATATTCCATGTTTCATAAACTCGTTTGAAAATAGATTTGACAATGCGATATTCGTAACAGTTTAAATATCTAAACAAACACTGATTGAGATGAATTATATTGTACTCACGTTGCATGGTGAACATTAATCGAATGGATATGTGAAAGATTTGATATCAATATATTGATAGTAGTATGTCAACCATCTCCTCGTGTTCCTGTGTACACATATCGTTATAGAAGTCGGTTGGCGTCACAATATCCATTTAATAGTATATGATTTTTTTTCTCGTTATATTAATCAATATGTTGAGATCGTCTAGGAAGCTTGTCAAAGGATCGTTTGTATACCCGTCGGCAAATGACGTCGATAACCTTGGATTTCCTAAGAGAAGAGAATACAAAAAAAAAATCATTCTCGGGGGTTTCTTTATCATCTTTTATTCAGGTCCCAATAGTCTTCAGGCCATAAAGCCCTTTCAATTGTACTATTTAAATGCATCGCAACAATTATGGTTAAAAAGTCATGTGTAGCTTGCTTATATCTACAAAATCAATGTTAAACTGTCCGTGGTGTCCTTTATTTTCCTGTCTACGCTTAATACTGTCACCTCCAAACTATTCTTTATTCTCTTTTTTTGGACTAATTAAAAAAAAATCTCATTCTATTCAGCTGAAATATAAACATTAAAATACGTGTAAGGATATGAAGCAAATGTCATTTGTATCCAATGATATGATATCCATTGTTCACATATGTCTTCTTAAGTGCATGAAAACCTACAATAGAGATGAGAATGCGTCATGGGTAATTATCTGAGCCACTCAATTCTTGATTCGAATTGCATAATTAATGTCTAGTTTAATAACACTAACGAAGTTCATAATATCGATGTAACAGGGGCATTGAACTTCCTTTTAATATTGAATTCCTCTAATTGCGTTAATATTCATAAATTCCTTGAAATAAGAACTGTAATATTCTATATTTGATAATTTTTTTCAAAAACAAATCAGGGTTGTTTATTATTCTTCCATAATAAAGAATACGTATTTGACTCTTTTTACAAGCAAGTCAAATTGTAAGGTAATACCTTTAATACTGGTAAAGTGTAGTCTGTTGAATAGACTTTGTGAACCGATATCATGCTTATTAAACGAGTTGCATGCGTGAAGGCAGATAAGTGGTTTTAACAGTTATTAGACCTCGTATTCTCAATACTTACTACTTCATTTACGACATATCCTTTCCTATAGCAGTAATCTCACCCAGGATTGTGATAAAGCATGAGCAATGAGCAACGTATATATTGTCTTATTACATTCATTACAATATTGATTGTTCGTTTTGTTAAAAGATGAACTAAGGAATGAATATTGATTGCATGCCATAACACATGTTTATGGTGCGTGCCTTTCCTAATAACATTTATTAACACTCATATTTATTTCGAATTGTTTTTAATATATAACGGAGTATAACATCAGTTTCAATATTAGGTTTATAAAATAGAATCCGCCGGATATTTGAATGATTTGGTGGGATCATTAAACGAAAGATGAAAAACAAAGCGAACAAAAGCACACCCCCATATGAAAACAACGTCTATGTACATTCATCAATATTGTGACACTTGTAAGTTGTCTATGTTTTATTATGTAGAAAGATTTATCATTAGAAGTTTAAGAAATTCGTTAAACAGAAACCATCGAGGAAAAGTTCAGCAGGAGCTTTAAGCGGTCACAGAAAGTGCGCCGTAAACATTGAAGAATTCAAAATGTCCAAAGTTGTGATATCCATACATTGGCGGCTTATCTTTATTATATAAAGAGGCAGGCATGGTGGTGTGGTACCGCCGTGATAAATTACACTTTTGCTTTTCGGAGTTAAAGTACTTTGTATTTTTCAACAGTTTTGAATAAAACGGCCAATCAATTTCACCGTTATATGATGATACCGACACCATATTTTTATTTTTTTTTGTCTCTGTCATGTGGACAAAATTTTTGGCAATATTTGTTTAGAGTGTTGCGGGGGGGGGGGGGGGGG
>BEXV01001210.1:35493-78128 GCA_003118195.1 Hemicentrotus pulcherrimus
AAATTGAGGTATAATATGGGAGGAAGTGTTGCGACTAAACAGGTTTTTCCATATGTTGAACAGTAAATCTTTGCACTACATTGATTGCAGTGCTTTGTAGACTTTACTCACCGACTGATCTAAAATTTACGATACCGCTCCTACTCCAACCATATTCACAACACAATGGCCCAATTATTGTTACCCTGAAACCCTAACGACGTGCAGTGCTTGTAATATGTTGTAATGTATATAAATAACTCTTATTAAATCATATAATCATGCCTGATTAGATATGCTGATGGAAAAGAAAAGTTCAATGACATGTGTGTAGGACACGCTATCGGGAAGGACATGCTTTTAATATAGATTACAAGCTAACAAGGTGATGCGTCACGTAGTAATCTTTGGTAGGTGCATCGGATTATAGTTATGATACAACGTATGCAAATGAAATATTAAATACAAGGGCATGATAGAAGCGTGAGTATACAATGGCTAGGTCACCTGTGCAGCCTTACTACAATAACAATCCAAGTTATTCATAACACCTGTAACCTCTATTAAACGATGACAGGTGACATACTGAGCCGGTGCCCGTCCAATGCACTTTTATCTTATATGGATATGGATGTGTTTATGTTTATGACTGTGCGGAGCTAGCTATCCATTGCCTATGTTGCGAGAGAGTCAATCAATTTTTTGTTAGCATTTTAACCAATATAAAGAAGAAAAAATCTTTCAAAGAATGTTTGGATTATTCATACATCCATAGTCAATTTCTTTCAGTTGAAGCTCATGTATATCAAATGTTATCAGCAAGCATTATTTTATCGCTAGATATCTATATAAACAACTTGTGTAGACGGCGTCAAGTCCTCCGGGAGAAAAAGTGAACGCCAAGAGTTTCATTTACTTCTAAAATTTCGACCAGTTGTAATCAAAATCGAGTATTATCTACAATTTGTTGAAAGATGATAATGTTTTGCACGATCTCCAAAAATAAACAAGAAGATGTCCATAAATATACTTGAAGTACTTTAGTGGATTAGATATCTTTGAAATACAATATCAGCCAGGATATTGTAGTTTCTATCTAGAGACGTGAGTTCTATATTTAGATACGACAGATTCATAACCCCGGCGAAAAGGCTTGACATATCCTTTAAGCTATTTCACGTACTAGTCTTTTTCTGCAATCGGCTAACTTGTTTATTCATCTTTATTCATGAAAGTATACATATAACATAATAATAAAGATGTGACATAAAACCCAGGACAGAGATTTGTATTACATTAAATGCATCTCATGCAGGGTTAAACAATTACAATACACAATAACAAAACGAAAAAGAGAACATCATAACGTCAGTGTTTTAAATGAAAACATTAATAATTCCTAACAAAATAGCAAAAACAAAAAAATAATATTTTCTTAGTTAGCAATGCCTCATAATACCGTGGTCATATCTATCAATCTCTTCTTAATGAGTAATCAATCACGGGAACCTATCTCCATAGAGCGAGAGAGAGAGAGAGAGAGAGTTGAAGAGGGGGAGAGCGCGAAAGAGAGAGAGAGGGAGAGGGAGGTCCCGTTATAACAAGTTATATACATCTCCTAATTTAAAGTAATTACACCTCCAAGTGTTGTAGTGATTCCAAGTGAGTTCAGATAGGCTGTAAAAAAAAACAATATAAACCCACAGAATATACTTTTGAAATATTACTTTTCAAGTCCTTTTTCAAGACGGATAAATAACGAACACTAAATCTCTCAGTCTTCTTTCTTGTCATTTCTTGACCATCTACATGTTATATCTTTCAAGCTGGCTTATATCTGGTTCCTCCTCTGTATGGGAAATACAAAGGTAATTTACATGTTTCTCTCAATTATAACTATAGTCGATGAAGCATTAGACTTTTTCCCGTAGTCCCGTAGCTCAAGTTTTATGGGTTACAGATTATCTTAGGATTCTGAATGTCCAATGTGCTTTGGCTCTTTTCTTTTACATCTCCATGGTACATTATAACATCTTGGTGTTTATATCGTTGCTCAAAATTGTAGTAATATCATAGCGTATGCACATGACTTTGAGCGCCGATTACCAAAGTGCCCCACACTATGGCAACTCGCTTTTACTCTGTTATTGGTAACTATTGTGACAATTTTGATAAATATCACCAGCGATATAATATTTCCGATACTACATCCCCAATGGGTATCATATTTACCACTAAGTTTTAATGAAGTTCAGATCTATGGTAATATAAGGTGTCCTTATGCATGTGATATTGAGTATAATGGAAAAGTTGTTAATTACAATTTACGTCAGGCTTTGGTTGAAAAACTAACAAAGATCGGACGGGGAATGAAAGAACAACAATAAACATGAGTGAATACATTCAAAACAAATTCAATACTGGTCACTAATGAGCTGAAGTTATTATTATGTTTTTTAATTCTTAATTCTTCTTATCATATTTCATAACATTACTTGAACTAACAAAGCAGACGCCAGGCATTGTCTCGCCTGCGTTTCACAGTGAGAACGAGAACACAATGCGCATACATATGATAACAATTATGCGATTCCAGCATTTCAGCATTTCAGGATGTGAAGTTTTCTTCTGATAGTAAAAGTAGGGAATATTGTTTATATCGCATAGACTTTATTCCCGGAAGATGAAAGAAAGTGATTACAATTATGTTGATAATATCTAAAATCACACACACACACACAAAAAAAAAAAAATCGATTTATGCGATTATGCCTCCACCTTTCACGAAATATCTCCCAAGTGTAATGTATCTCATCTTACATAAATGTTTACCTCGTGACCCCGAATGACCTTTTGAACATTGACCTTGGCCAAAACTGACCTATTTTCATACTTGAACTGCCTTTTTAATGGGGCTTTCACATATACACTTCGGGGCCCGTACGGCGAGTAAAAACAGACATTTTGGGAATTTTCGGCCGGTGTCCGGCCGGTTGCCGTAAAGTTTCTACGGGCGCCGTGGTGCTGAGTTAGCTGCTCCTAATTCTCAAGGCGTTTTTATCTGATCGTTAGGCCGTAGAAAGCCCGTAAAGGGCCCGTAGGGCACCTTACGGGTCCCGTGCGGACTCCGCACGGTGCCCGGACGGGGCACTCACGATTTTGGGGATCAATTCTCATGAAAAATCTTCACGGGCGCCTTGCGGTGCTCAAGGGTTCCGTATGTGTATCCTACGGCGCCCTCACGGGCCCCTCGAGAGCCCCGGGTGATATGCACAACAATAGGCGTCTGCTGTCCGGGGGCCATTTAAAATAAATATTGCCCGTGCGGGTCCCTCACGGCAGCATCTCGAAATGTACAACGCAGGTTTAAATACAGGACATGCGGATACCAGGGGACACCTACACAGTAAGTCAGAAAAAATGTCCCACTTTTTAAAATGTATATTGTTTGAAGTATGAATATTATTTTAATCATGAGTCTCATGTTATGTCTTGATATAGTTATCCTCCTAGTACATTTCGGTACCATTTTCATTTGAATCTCTGCATGCATGACTGAACATTCGACAATTTTTACAAGACTGCCAGATCTCACTTGTGCCAAGTTGCTAGGTGAGGAATAAAATAATATTTTGAACAAAGACAGCCAATTTTTTTTTCAATTATCCAATTAGCCAGACAGACAAAAAAAAACATAAACACACGCACACGCATGTGTGTGTGTGCATGCGTGTGTGTGTGTGTGTGTGTTTGTGTGTGAGTGTGTGTGCGTGTGCGCATGTCTGCCTGCCTTCGTTCAATGCACTGTTTTATTCCTCACCCAGTAACTTGGCGCAAGTGAGATTTGGCAGTCTTGTAAAGATTGTCTGATATTCAATTTCAATTCAATTTAAATTTAGAATTTTGTGTCCCTTTTTGGATATGTTTGATTCAGTGATGCAGGCAGTGATTCAAATGAAAATGGTAACTAAATGTACTGAGAGGATAATTCTATCAAGATATATCATGAAACCCATGATTAAATATTCATACTTCAAACAATACAACTTTCAAAAAGTGGAACATTTTTTTACTCAGTGCACCGCACGGCACCCGGCCGGACCCCGGCAGGGCACCTTCCGGGTGCCATCGATACACCTGCTCATCGGACGGAGCCCGTAAGGTACACGGTCGGCACTCGGCCGGCACCCTGCCGGCACCCTTACGGGCGCCTTGCATTTCACTCGACCGGTCACCTCCCGGGCGCCGCAGAATATGTGACCACACATGCCGTAGAAATGAAAATCGAACGGTTCCCGTACGGTCTCTAAATCCACGGCAAGCCGCCGGGTACGGAAAATCGTACGGGCCCCGGTTTATATGTGACCTAGGCATTAAAGATGTACAATCGGTGTGAATTTGATGATTGATCCTTCCTCAAAACTATAGAAAGTTATTGCGAGTACAGCACGATTGTTGCCGACGAGAACGACAACAACGATGCAAAAGTGAGATGATTTTCAATCAGGATATTTTGTCTATTATAGGTATTTCAAAGTTCTGGTATGGGGTCATGAATTTGGTTCTAATAAATAATAAATATTAACAACATCCATAATGCATACATATCCACCCTAAGAGATGCTCAAGGCGCCTAAAAAGGTAACTACATTAAACTTTAAGAGAACGAATATAATTTAACATAATCAAATATAATTCAACAACGTTAATTACATCAGATTGTGAAATACACTACGTCTTAACTAAGGAACTTAGACACTAGATAGGTTTTCAATTTTTAGGGGAACAAAATTTGTTTGGCTGAACATATTAATGATAATAATTACAGTGCTTGAATAGCGCCTAACACTTACTTTGTCAGAAGTCTCTAAGCGCTCTACAATAATGCAGCATAATTACCCTGGCTTTAGCAGTGCAGCTGTTACGCGCGCTGCGTTTCAAGGAATAAATTCCTACCAGGTACCCATTAACTTCACCTGGGTGGAGTGTGGCAAATGTAAATCAATGTCTTGCCAAAGGACATTAGTGCATTGGAAGCATTATGTGACCCTAAAATATTCAATGATCGTTGTCGCGGTTGAAATCGAGTCTAAAGTTATCAAATTGTAAATAAAAAAAACTCTTTATGATGTTTAGCTTCCTTCTCAAGGTCAAGATATTAATTAAGCAATAAAACAATTTTTCTTGACTAAAATCGACCGATCAGCTATTCCCGTTTGGAAATTATATATGCCATCTACTTTTTCTGAGATTTTCAGGGTCGCAGCTACATTTTGTATCATTGTGCGTCCGTAGGCGCTATTTGAACTTCATCAAAATATACCGGGAGTACCAGTAAATTTTTGTATTCGATTTTTATCGAAAGCAGAAGTGTTTTAGGGGCTAATTTTGCTTATGATACATACACAGGGGCATCCTAATGTATCAAAATTGTTAAGAATCACTGTCCACCCACTTTTCAAAATTTCCCAAAACTTTGTACTACCTTTAACTTAAATTTATATTCTCACATGTAAGATTCAAGTGAGACACAGTGCACGCAATTTTAGTCACAAATAATTGATTTTTACCATTTAGGGAAAACTTAGGCTGATCAAGCATATAAATTAATGGACAAATTAAAATGAAACATGCTGTATTAAAAACATCTGTATATGTTTTCTTGCTAATCAAAAGATAACATTGAAGCGTTGATATCGTATGATATTAAATACGAATTTAGTGAACGTTTTCTTTTTATTGACCCGCACTATACATAAACAGATTTGATTTCTTCTAGCAGAAGAAAAGACACTTAAAATTGTGGTTGTGGTTCATTTTGCTGATCAAGATATTTTCCCGCTTGCTAACATCTGGCATATGTTCTAGCTTAAATATCTAAATAATTTATATATAATGTATGATCTACGGTACATAGTTTCTGTCTTTCATACTAATAATAGCTTGCCTCATTTCCGATATCATTAGAGATAAAAACTTTCCAAATTGAACCCAACTTGATTGTTCATTGTACAATTTCTTTCTCATCTCTAAACATTATAATTGAAGATTGCAGACAAGGACATTCTCAAATGACATTTTAATCGTTGCATTTCAATTCAATCGCATATGACAGCATCTTCAAACATCTCGTTACCTAATGTTATCGTTGCTAAAAGCCGGTATGTTTTTATGTTCGGTCCATTTCATTCGAAGACGATTCACTTAAGACCTGCGATGGCCTCTGTTCAAAAACTCGCTTTCATTTCCCGTTTCAGCAATGATGATTACTGACAATAAAAGTTGAAGCGGAAGATTGACTACAAGGATAACGACCAGGAATGTTCTTAGCATATGTGACATTTTCTAAACAGCATTTACATGTACATGTCGGTTTTGAATATGTGAAATCTAAAAGGAAGATAATGTGCAAGGACTGATTTGCTTATAAAGATTTCTTGAGCAAAAGCAGAGAAATAGAGAGAAGGGAGCAAAAGCAGAGAAATAGAGAGAAGGAAGCAAAAGCAGAGAAATAGAGAGAAGGAAGCAAAAGCAGAGAAATAGAGAGAAGGAAGCAAAAGCAGAGAAATAGAGAGAAGGAAGCAAAAGCAGAGAAATAGAGAGAAGGAAGCAAAAGCAGAGAAATAGAGAGAAGGAAGCAAAAGCAGAGAAATAGAGAGAAGGAAGCAAAAGCAGAGAAATAGAGAGAAGGAAGCAAAAGCAGAGAAATAGAGAGAAGGAAGCAAAAGCAGAGAAATAGAGAGAAGGAAGCAAAAGCAGAGAAATAGAGAGAAGGGAGCAAAAGCAGAGAAATAGAGAGAAGGGAGCAAAAGCAGAGAAATAGAGAGAAGGAAGCAAAAGCAGAGAAATAGAGAGAAGGAAGCAAAAGCAGAGAAATAGAGAGAAGGAAGCAAAAGCAGAGAAATAGAGAGAAGGAAGCAAAAGCAGAGAAATAGAGAGAAGGAAGCAAAAGCAGAGAAATAGAGAGAAGGAAGCAAAAGCAGAGAAATAGAGAGAAGGAAGCAAAAGCAGAGAAATAGAGAGAAGGAAGCAAAAGCAGAGAAATAGAGAGAAGGAAGCAAAGGCAGAGAAATAGAGAGAGGAGAGCAAAAGCAGAGAAATAGAGGGAAGGGAGCAAAAGCAGAGAAATAGAGAGAAGGAAGCAAAAGCAAAGAAATAGAGAGAAGGAAGCAAAAGCAGAAAAATAGAGAGAAGGGAGCAAAGGCAGAGAAATAGAGAGAAGGGAGCAAAGGAAAACAAACAAAGCAAACAAAAACATTGTGTGATACAAAAGAGACAGAGACTTTTGTTTAATTACATATTGTAACATCGCGGTCAGGCTCTAGTTTGGCATTTTTTGGCGTGTTTGGAAGACAGTGTAAATGCCCCTAATGTTAAGTTTTTAACAATAAAAAAACCTTATTAAACAGGCCCTATATTCCCACACGATTAAAAAAAAGTGGAATGCTCGGAACTTGATTTTAATTTCTGCCAGTTCTCTATCTAGCTATTAGATAACGTGAAAGCGAAAAATGGACCCTCTTAAGGTTTTTCCTTAGAAGATGAGAAGGAAACAAAAACATAAGATGATAAAAAAAGAGACAGAGACTTTTTGTTTAATTACATATCGTACACCCCTTATTCGTGCAAAAGCACTCTTAATGTTTTATGAACAAACATTATTTCCAAATGGCTACATATCAATCGGACAAATATTTTTGTGTAGATCTCGAGTAGCCATTTCAGCATTTGAAAAATTAACTATGAAAATGATCATGCTGAAACTTCCAATTTCTTACCCTAAAAATCGGATCCACAGGCCTTGTACAAATTCATTTATGCACATACCGTGTGTGTCAAAAAAAAAATTACATCTAGAAACTTGCTAATTAGTTTTATCCCACATTATTTGGTACCATTTTTGTGTGGTATATATCCACTCTTGGATGAACAGGAGGCATTGTTTGCGAGAGTGCAAAAATCAACTTGCGCCAAAGTGATGCCTATAGTATTCATTATGTAAGGTTTGAATTGAATGTACGATATGAATTAAATGTATCAAATGAAATACATTGCATATGCTTTTTGCAGAAGCAAAGTCGCACACACACAAACGCACAATTGTTCGTTGACATTGATTTGTGTGGCATGATTAATTTTGTTAGGGATGTTATTTGGATCTGCAAAGACCGCATTAATATCCAAATCCCATTTTTTTAATTCAAATATCACATAAGCAACCTTGGCGCTAGTCGAAAACATACCACACAAAAATGATACCAAATGATATGGGATAAAAACACTTTTTCAAAAGATGTATAATAGTTTACTCTTGATTGATGATTTTAAAAATAATTAGCAATTTTCTAGGTGTAAACTTTTTTTGACTCACAATCTAGTCATCAAATGCTTTATTTGACACTTTATTTCCTATCACATGTATTTTGTGATACTGCAATAGGCCATGACGTGACATCCATTTACATTGCTTTTTAATTCAGTTTAAAGGATTTCAATTATGACGTCACTATTTATATTCACGCAATTATCTGCTCGTGTGAAAGGTAAATTGAGAAGAATCCTGTCGATTTTAACTTTTGCGATTACATGCAGTGATTGGTCGATCGGAAATATATATGTTTATTCTTTTTTTTTGCCTACATTTGTTGTTTATCTAAATAGATAATCTTGATGTAAGACACACTTTACAAAGCTTCTTCGACAAAAAAGAACCTCTAATTAAACAAACTATTCTGACATGTATTCCTGCATCACGAAACGAACATTTAGCTCCTAATGCTACTCTTTAGTAAGACAGTCCTTTATATACAGATTGTAAATCTTCTACAGTTTAAAGCTTTATTCACTGACCTCATACGCTTTAATTGCCGCACCACGAAGCCATTACAAACAAGAATGGTGCGCCTTTCCTATTAGTGCTTCATGCGATTTCAATCTCAGTCAGAAAAAGATTTTTAAACGGGACGGTATGAGAAAAGGAAATGAACTGTGACAGTTTAGATTATTGTGCATACTGTTAAGGTGTAAACCTGTCAAATACCTTCCACACTCTGTTATATTTATCTCTGATTGTGGGGTTATGGCATATGTGAGTGGGTTATTATCCTAGTACCATTTACCTCTTGATTATATTAATATTGGTAGACTCCCCTGAGGTGCTTTCTCTTACTACCTGCTTTTATAACACTTATGTTCGCCTTCCATGTCTGCGAGGGAGTAGGCGGGATAATAAAGGGGCTTTTAGCTCTTATTTCTAAGCGAGCCCAAACCCTGAAGGTACATTCTCGAAACACCCCTCGTGAGGCGTGCAGGTTCCCATTTCCATTCCTATCTGTTAGTTGCAAACTAGCACTTCGATATACAGTCATTGCATTGGAGTCACAGGCATTATCCATATTTATGTGTCGACTAATTTATTTCTCTGAAAATGTGTCCGAAATCAAATCATGTAGGCTTTATCATTGTGTACAAAAGTCTTTAGTAGATATATTACCACTTGTGATCGAGTGCAAGCTACATTATAAAATAAAATGTGTTGCATACATGTATTTTAACGTAACATAATTATGTAGGATTTCATTTACACGAATATTTGTGCCCAGTACCTATTTCATTACGTCCTCAAATATTAAGATATCCATTAACAAATGTTATTTAATGCGATGGATACGTGATCTATATAACGGTATCGTCGTGCTTTGCGTGTAAACCACGTGGTTTAAATCGTATCTTCGTTCTAGACTGCCTGTGGGAAAGCATATGATACAATCAATTCTGTTCAGCCAAATTTATTAGGGAGATCTTGAAGGTAAAGACACTAGGGCTCCACTCTGTGTCATAGTCGATAATCACAATTCGAAAGCGAACATGTTACGACTACTCCTCTCTTTTTAAATAATACATGCATTCATTCGACTAGACGGGTCCTCCGCCCAAGGTCTCTTGCTAAGTAAAAGCAAAATGGGTTCTTTTCATATTTAATCTGCTACTGTAGAAAAGATTTCGATATTTTCGTTCTCTTTTAAAGAGATTTCGAAGTCTTGGAACATTTTTCTTCTGCCCTCACTTTTCTTTATACAGGTATATGTAATTTATAACATTTCTACAAATTACAAAGTTTTAAAGACAAATAATACATGGTTTTTATTGTTATATATATCTTAAATTTTTTCGTATTAGACAAACCAAACACATTTAGCGATTGTATGATTAACGATTCCTGAGATCCGATTTTCGTTGAAAGGGTAGTTATATTAGATATGGACACCTGTTCCACCACTATTCTCCTAATTTAGTTTCTTAATCGTGTCATGATATATTAATAACCAGTATTTTAATGCATTTAATTCTCCTAGTCACAATAAATGCCGAATTGGCTTCAAATCTTATCATTAAGATATTACATATTTTGATGTTATCATAAAATGCTATTGCAAATACTTCACAAACCTGATCGCGTAGTGTGCGCCATGTTTATGATGTCACAGAAGTTTCACAAAACTTGGTCATCGGATTTGGCTATCCCACTGACCGAATACCCATGTAATACTGGGATGGGGAAAAACATGAGATGAAGGCATTGCTAATAGGTAAAATATCCTTGGATATCACACTGAAGGCTTTGCATCAGTCTTAAAGGTAATACAAGGTTTTGGAATGGGATCATGAATTGCTTTAAATGGACATATTGGAAGCATATGCATTCCTACAATATTCAGTGATTGTTGTTGCGGTTGAAATCGAGTGATGACATCGTAAAAAAATTACTCTATATATAGCTCCCTCCCAATATCAAGATATCAATTTAACTATAAACCAATGTTTGTTGACGATAATCGAACGATTGGCTAATCCCGGAAATTATATATCACAACTTAATGCCGGTAAATTTTGATATTCAAATATACTCGAAAGCTGAAGTGTTTTAGTTACAAGTGCTTATAATATTATATATTCAGGGGCATCCAAATATCTTTTAAAAAATTGTAAAGAATCACTATACACCCAACTTTCAAAATTTCCCAAAACTTTGTGATACCTTTAAAGTTTTCAAATTAACCACTTGACGCCGACACCTCTAAATGGATGGAAAGTGGGATTAAAAATAAACATTTGCTGATCTGTATGTCGAATGATCCTGAAACCTGAACCTCACTTCGCTAGGGTCATTTTATATTGCCGAGACAGTTTAATTATACGCGGTTCAGCAAGTGATAGGTATTGTACAGTTATATCAATCTGAATTCAAAGCATCTCTTCCTGTGAGTTTTTTCTCTCAATATTTTGTTATAAGACAAATAAAATGTGTTGTCTGTTGTTGTTTAAATGTCTGTATGAAAGCGCCTTTTTTCACTCTTTTTGTTGACGATGATATGAGTGGAATATTGACATTGCTAGCTTAAAATAATACAAGGCAAATTACCATAACTGATACCGAAGAAAGAGCAATTTATGTTCTATTTGTGGTGAGTTTATGATTTTATCAAGTGAGTCTCACATGAACAAACATGTCCTCGAGGTATCACCCGTCACACAAAAGAAAACATGTAAACGAAAGCAATTTATTTGAAATATTTTAATGCTATTTGGAGGATTAACGTTTGCAAAAATCACATTTTATGTACAAGGTCCTTGTTAGGCACGCATTCACTTTACATACTTTTCCCCCAAATGTCCTCAAAGATTTTTTTTTGTTTAAATAATTATATATAAATCCATTTTCTTCAGATCAAAATAAATGAAAGATGAATGTAACAGAATATCTTATCTACGTCTGCAAATGAAGAATTCCAAATGTTTCCTCCCGAAATACTGCCAAGGTTTTCTTCTTGTTGATGCCAACCACAGTATAAACGAACAGTTTTCCAGTACGCATATTTAGCTAATCAGGTAGAAACGATCCATATATATATATATACTGCTAAACCACATTCCAATGCAAATGAAATGGTGAGGAATGCAGTATGTAAATAAATTAACATATTTCTAGAGATAAATCTGGCATTTTTTGCTTTCCAGACAAGTCTGTTTAAGCGCGGCAAACACCAGCATATGTACATTGATTTCACTGCATTGCTTTAAAAGATATCGAACTTTGTAATTAGCTTTGTATATCACTAATGCGACCCTGGAAAATTTTCTACAGTAAAGGGAAACATTATTCTGTCCAATAGTTCACATTGTTTTCGTCATGAATGAATAAGTGTAGGATTGTAAAAAGATTGCACCAAACAGTAATTTGTTTGGCTGACGCATAAAGTCAATACCACAAATTTTATTCATTAAATTCTTGAATTTCAGTCTGAAAAGTATATGTTTGTTGTTTAATTGATGAAGTGTTATATAGTCAATTGACATTTTAAAAATATCTTTGTTCCATACAAAATTTGTGACATTTTTCATTATGATCATTACGTAATATTGGCTTCATGTAATACAGATTACGACCCAAATTAGACAGATCTTGCATGGTTTTGACCCACTGAATTTTCAATTGTGATTTAAACTTTAATGCTCATTACTGGAAACGCAATAGCAATTAGGTTTTACATAGAATACAACAAAGCAAGAAAGCAAGTTACGGAAATGTTTAACATCCTATACTTTACAATTAAGATATACTATAAAATATCTACAAAAGTATGATGCAATATAGCAAGAAACAAACACCCAAAGAATTTTATAAACTTCGCACTATTCCCAGTACATTGTAAGCCAACTTTAAAAGGTTGACATATATGGTAAGTACACGGGTGCATTAAACGAGATGTGACTATACCTGACGTATATTGAGTGTGTACTTTCACAAATGCGGTCACGTTAGCATGCAACACATATTGGTGTTTTTATTCCCGTCTAAATTGACCCATTCCTTGAGTTTGTCACAAATGCTTTACTTCTCAAGAAAGGAGAGAGCAATACCCCTTTGGGGAGTCATCCTCTCTGTACATCGATGTTCAATCAGGTTTGAAGACGTAACAGATAACCCTGATCAGGACAACTGACAAAGGAAATTATTAAGCAGTCCCAAATGACCGCGTAAAGTGGGCAAGCTTTACTTGATGGACAGCAAATAGTATTTCGAGATGAATCACTGACAGTCAGTGTCTATCAACCTTGAACCTACTTTATTTCAAGATAGACTGGGCATAGTGATCTTTTTACATCTACACGATTCTATGTTGGCTAGTTCTAACATGTAATACGTGCGTGCAGCACTTAAAATAATTACCTATGAAACAGCTACCAAAAAACACATAAGTAACCAGTGGCATGGAAAATATCAATTCCTAGATCCCTTTCTTTGATGGAAATCCTGAATTGCCATCGCATATGAGCAGTGTGTAGTTTATCTCTGGATTTATTTTTAAATACGATACTTCTCCGTCTTTAATCAAGAAAAATATAATGAAAAACATCTGACAAGAAGTTTCTACTGAACTAAACATTTTATAAAATGAGTGAGAATTGCTTTTTTTCTGACGGATGTTTCTTTAAAGAAATTAACAAGTTTACCTTGCAAGTGAACCAAATAGTGTAACTTAAGGCATGTATCAGGTTGAATGACATTGTCGTTTGGATCCCCCATTGTCCATTATAATCCAGTTGAGTTTTAATGCTCTTGGAATGACTTATAAACTGAATGGCCCGAATTCACAAAGCTCAGACCAAGGTTTGAGATCAAACCTTCTTTTGTTTCGCCAAACCTCCTTTTGTTCTTTACAAACTTAAACCTCCTTTTGTTTCGCCAAACCTCCTTTTGTTATTTACAAACTTTGGTTTGTAAAGAACAAAAGGAGGTTGGGCGAAACAAAAGGAGGTTTGACCTCAAACCTTGGTCTGAGCTCAAACCTTGCTTTGTGAATTCGGGCCAATGTGTTTTCTCTTTACTATATTTAAACAACTGCAGCAATATAATCAGATTACATAAAATTTTACAATCAATAGGAGGCGTGTGCATACTTCACAAATCACATTGTATAAGACTGATAGTTGTCATTGAGATGATACAGACTAATTGGTGAGACACTCACTTTAAAAAGAAAGGCTTAACAATTAAACCTCAACAATTTATCGATGGTTTCACCATTTCCTTGTGATGAACAGTTAAGTATCACATTATATTATACATTTTCTTAACATTCGTTTGCACCAACTTTTGTAATGTTGTCATTGAGATGATAAAGACTAAATTGGTGAGACACGCGCTCTAAAAAGACAGGCTTAACAATCAAAACTCGACAATTTATCGATGGTTTCACCATTTCCCTTGTGATGAACAGCAAAGTATCACATCATATTATATTTTTTTTTAACATTCGTTTGCACCAACTTTTGTTATATGACTGTGAGTGTGTAAACATTTGTATTTAATTACTTTTCTAGTTTTTTTTTTCAGGATGAAGTTTACGTAAAATACAATTTAATATTAAACAAATAAAAGTAATTAATTGAATGAGGCAATTGCATTTCATTAGACATCAATAATATATATTTAACCATGTCTTTATATTAGGAATAATCAAAAAGAACACATCCCGATCGCATTCTCAATTTTGATATTCACTCTCCAACGGGGTATATTTTAGAGGTTTTCAAAAGGCCTCTCATCAAGAGGTTTTACAATACCTGTCAAAAAACGAAACAATAGAATAAACATATTCCAAAGAGATTTACACAGCTGCGGGACAAAAGACAAAAGAAGAAATTGTTTTTTTCTTGGATTTCCAATTCGTTATGAATGGCATTGCAAATGGCGATATACTATTCTACAGAAAAATGAATACATGAAATTTGGACTAGAGACAAAAATAAGTTGAGCATATATAAAGCATTAATTAGGATTCTGTATCAGTACTTTTCGATATGGACAATAAGACATTTGGATCTTTTACAAGATCTCTTATTACTATTCAACAGATCTTTGGAACTGCCAATATAGCAACATTCCGATCGCTTCAATCGTCGTCATTATACAATGCTAGAATATGGCCTGGCACATAAGATCATATTTTTCTAATAAGTGTTCAATCAGAAAATAGTATCTCAATTCTAGTTTACATTTCTTTCTTATGTATAAAGCGACACAGAAAAAAATTAAATGAAAAGAAAAGCATATACCAGTGTCAAAATGGCCTCATATTGTAATCATAAAAAGGGTACCGACTACTTGAAGAAGACGATCGTTTCCTTTTCCACCTATCATCTTGTTGCAGTGATGCCAACTCCGCTATCCTCTCTAGAATAGGTGTATATAAATCGAAGTATGATGGTGACCTGGCTGGTGATCTTTTACCATAATTTTGGAGGCCAAGGGACGGGTCTGTGCACGTAATCTCACGGATCCGACACGTACAATCGCTTCTGAGGTTGCAGCCGACTGTCCGCTTGCAACACGCCCTATCTGCGTGGCTGATTTCGGGTAGGCACACGAGGAGCACCAGTGAGATTGCAAGCAGCACCCGCGGAATCTGCGAGGGAACGCCCCGATTCATCTCCTGAAGATTGGTCGAAATAATGGATGGTATATTCGGTCAGCAAGATGACGCGTTGTAAAGAGATATGGAAAGGAAATAAGAAAAAGAGAAATAACATCAACATGAAACTTATTGATTTGTCATTTAGATTCAGAAGCATGAGGCATTACCAATAAAGCCTTAATCACACCCCCCCCNTTCTTCTTCTTCTTCTTAAGATAAAACGCTCGCAATGCACCCTGGGCGGAAGTAACATGTGACCGAAGAATGTGAAAACAGAGTTACTTAGTCAAATGTTCAGTACTTTTAATATACAGGTATGGAGATCGAATCTATCAACTGCAGTATCGATCAGATTACCTTTATGTGCATAAGCGTAGTAAATGAAAGTCAACTACTACGTACTGATATCGGATGATGAAACTGCAATCAGGATAGTACAGTTTTATACAGAGCACCTAGAGACTCACATTTGGTTTCTACGATTGGTTCAAACTAGATCAATACCCGGGAGAACGGGCCTAATTTCATCATAGGGTGACGTCTCTTGTCTGAATGTCAACTCTCTCCTTTATAAAGCGAGGGAGTAAAGACTATGATTCCCCATATTCCTGTCGTACACGCCCAGTTTGTTGATGTACATAAACCCGTTGCAAATGCTTATTCTACGTTTTGATTTTTTTCTAAATCTTTTGAGTCCCTCAAAGTATTTCTGATCCATTCGACTCAGCATAAAAAGTATTCTTTCCATATTTCATAATCCGATCTGTTTTAATATTTATTTAGGTTAATTCAACCGGGTAAAAGAAATCTATCGGTATCATCAATGAAACCGACAAGAAGCTTTCACTTTAGATGATGACAGCATTATCTTCACTCCTTTCTTTTGTTTTAATCAATAAGTAAACATATCGGTAGTAGCTTAGTTATAACAGGACGTGAACTTCACATAACAGATTATAGACATAAGACATAAATCTTACATCTTTTCCTGAAGCGTTATATTGAACTCAAGGTGTCTCACACGTTGAAAAGGCATTTTTGTCTTTATTTGATTACATGCTATCATTGTGACAGCCTTTGCTTCTTATTTGGATGTAAATACAAACCCTTCTTTTGGAAGACTATACCCTTCTCATGCGAGCAGTTTATAACGAGGATTTAGCGATACATGTACCAGGGTATAATCGTCAGAAGCTATCAATATCAAAACCGTACGAGATCAATCTGCATAAAATATTAGGCCATATAATATCTAATTTGACAACGTTGCTCAAATCAAGCCATACAAATATTTCACATAAATATTAAGGAGGTAGGACTATCAAAATTCACTTAATTCACATGGTTTGAGCAGACGGATATGTTCGGTGGCATAGAGTATGACTATAGACAAAGAAAACATTGCTTTATGATAGCGTCTTAGGATTTCACAAGAGAATCTGCCTGTATCAAGAAAGCTAATAACAACACATGCATGTGGTAATGGCGTAGCCTTCGTACCGTAATTGGGTCATTCAGTTATGCCACTAATCGTAACGTAGGAGACTAAGCTTGGGATGTAATGAGTTTTAATTAGATTTCATATTTCGGTCGTAAGAGTAATTTGATAATCCAAATGGATATTGATATTTTTGACATTCAAATTCACTACAGGATGACGTGAAAAACGGCCAACATCATGTTATATCAGCGCTGTAGCGCTTATCTTTCTAATCACGCCATTTCCGTTAGCTAGGAATTTATAAGCTGTTAATTATACCTTTTCTTGGTAGTATTTAAAACGAACGATGGCCTTAAGAGAACAAATACATGAAACTAACAGGTCCATCTCTAAAGTAGCCCTGACACGAGAATTCCACCCCCCCCCTCTCATTCCACACTTTATTTCTAATGGGATACTGCGCTAGTTATAAAGAGAGTCCAGGAAATCAAAATGCAAAATGGTTAGGTTGACCAATTAAAATGTCCTAGGAATACAACTATTTGTTCTCGACCACACGTTCCTGGTGTTAATCTTTACATGCCTCATTGGCAAAAAGAAATCTAACAAATCTACAGTTTGTATTTTGAATTGCTTTGGTGAAATAAAATTGAATTGATTTGAATTAAAACCAAATAATGTCTGATTTGGGTTTGTGCTTTTGTCTGTATGTGTTCTTTGTGTGAGCACATGCGCATATGTGTTTGTGGTTCCATGTTGTTTCTCTTTGATGCACTTTCCATCGTATCGGTAAGACTCTTTCTTTTACTTCCACGTATATTGCTCATGTTGATATATATATATATACACAAATAATTTTATTGTTGTTGTTGTTTTAACTCACCTGTTGTCATTGCGCATATCTCACAGATTTCCAACTATACTAGTCTTTTAACGAGTATAACCTCTCCCCCCAAAAACAAAAATTTAAAAAATATATATATATATACATCCCTTCTAATAACCCCACAAGTCCTGCAATACTTTACTTATTGAATGGTTTGCAACGCACTCAGATAACAAAATTAAGATGGATCAGAAACAATCCAATGGATCTAACAATTTGGTCATAGCTTCTTTGTAAATCCTTCTCATTGATGTGTATCGATAATGAGGGTAACTGTGATAGGCTTGATGGTTGCATCATGCTTCCAATCTCTGCTTGATGGTAGAATCATTTTTAAAGATTTACCATTGTTTGCCAATAGATCAAATGATCGTCAATGAATCTGTATTTATGCCCATGGGATTTGAAATGACACAGAAGCAATGTGTAAACCCTTTGGAAGACCACATAATGAATGCACGTATCAAAGTCGAAAATGAAGAACATTTAGTAGACTGGTTTACTGATAGTATTTCGGGAAATGCGCTTCAATCCTGAAAACTATAAACTCATTCTCTATGATGTATACAATCAACACAAATAAGCATATACTGTTTGGAAAGAAAAACAAGAAAACTAAAAAAGAAAAGGAAAATATGCGAGGAGTGACAAAACATATTACATGTATCAAACTATTTGAAACTGCAGGGTTCATTATCACGACAAACATACTAATTATTTGAACCCTTCATTGAGTGCATATACATCCAGGCCTTTATAATGATTAGAAATTGACATCTCGTCATCGAGTTCAAAGAAATGGAAGAAGGGAAAGGAAATTAGAAGAGAAAGACTCAGTGCATCCGTAGGGAAGTTCGTAAATACACGGTCTATCAGGTCTTTCAACATCTTCACTCAAGAAATACCAGATGCTTTTCTGCGAACTTCCAACTACAACAGTGATAAAAAGAAAGTATATATTTTCATCGGTTACATGTGTATGAGCTGTACGCAATTCCATTACTTTGAGCGATGGTTTCCCAGCCAGGTATCCTTTCATCGAAATTGCTTATCTGAAGATATCCTGGGGCAGATTTTATGCTGATGAAAAAAAAAATCCTAAACCAATTTAATCTGACGTTTAATCCGAATAGTAGAGTTCAATTATTTATTTATGTGTGATAACATTCACCGTTCATTTCATCCGTAGTCTGAACTGCTGGTAGTAAAGAGTACATGAAAAAAAAACGTGTTTCATAAAACTATGCCTGAATCAATTTTGGAATTACTGTATGAGACAATGAAATAGTTAACTCTGAACGGATCTCCGAATAGTGATTACACATCTAACTAAGATACGATTCTCAACCGGAATATCCTTTTCAGAAGGTCAAACTAAATGAGAACGTCCTACTAAGGACTCCGAGTTTATTAATTTTAATCACTCATATGACCTATATTTGTCCTTTGAATTTAGTTGCAGAGGTCACGTGTACACTGGAAAACCTTCCCTGTTTGTCAATAAGGTTTGCGTGTTGGACATATATGTTTCTCTTAACATCAACGCAATTACCGAGATGGAATTAGTAATCAAATCTCATCTCTAGACGGAAAGACCCATCAGCTTCTAATTTGGCCTATGAGCATATGATTGCTACTCACTTTTAAGTATGCGAGAATCAAAAAGATCTTTTCCTCTCAACATTTGCCACTCTAAACAAAAATAACAGTGGTCTTTAATCCAGATAAGATCATAGAGCGAACACGTATTATTTAATCACCTTTTTTCTATAAACTTGCTATTAGCCTGTATCAGATGGATGCAAGGGTCAACAAAATTGAGGGATTTTTTAAAAAATTGTCTTTAAGTAGAGTCACTATAGGCGAAATTCCATATTTAGGTAGGTTCATTAGCATTATATTTGTTGGCTATGACAGTGGAAGGGAACATATACGAGTACGTATACAGAGGTATGAGATAATATTATGTCAAACACAGTCTTTGGGAAAGAAGGGTACCACGGTCAATCTATGCACATCTCAATTAAAACGTGATTGGCACTACATAAATACACCCCCCTCCACACACACACATCCACACACCTCATGTCCACACACACCCTTCATAAAAGACCACGTACCCCTCTACTTCCTTCCTTCGTTGCTAAGGTCAAGTAAAATGCGGTCTTAATTTCCTTACACCCTCATGTCTCATGCTACCTGTAATCCCTCTAGTTCAGGCCTGCTCCAGCGGTATACTACCAGTTCCAATCACATGTGCTCTCGACTAATCCGCATCACTGATTATCGTATTTGCTGGAGTGATGTTTGGAATAACTCAATTAACTGGTGTAGACTTCTTGTTTATCGCTCATCTCTTGCACAGTGCAATCAAGGTATCACAACCCAGGCATATCATTGGCATAGGATTACCAAGTCCGGATTGTTTGACACATATTCAACAAAGACCTATATACGGCAGATAAGTGCAAGCATACGGAATTTGAATGACCACCGGGGAAAGTTTTTTAAAGTATGGACTATATCTTAATACATTTAAAAGTATTATGGAAACCGAAGGTGAACACCTTTTCAACCCCAAAATTGGTTTTAATTCGATTTTCATCAATAAATATGTATTAATTTTTCTTTTAATTGTGTAGTAATTTAGAAAGAAAAAAATGACAAGTACTCCTTTTGATTATTTGTGTAATTATTCCTGTTTAACTTCAATTTCGATTGCTTTATAACAGTCGACGTTTACAAATTACTGGAAGGATACATTTGGTTAAAGCCCCTCTGTGTTTGGAGTCCCAACAAATGCCAACAATTTGATGGCAAAACTAATTTCCATCAAATTTGGGGAGCTTCCAACACTTTTAAGGGGCTTCAAAACATACATTATAATAATAAAAAAATATTTGCATGCTCTCGAATATAACCAATTATTTGCTTCGGCTTCTAGTTAGTTTCTCTTTTCTCGTGCTTTTTCTATTGTATTTGTCGTTTCATTAGATATTTTTGTAATATAATTATTCATTGTATTATGTTTTGCATGAGAAATAAAAACAATTGAATCATTACATACAATATTGGAGAGCATTTTGATCTCATGCCTTGTATAAGTTATTGTGATATCCCACTCGATTACCTTTCGTTTGAGATGTGAGCAGCTCAGATATTGCAAACAATGGGTAGGCGTAAGGCAGCATGAGTCCTGCAAAGTACAGGTTAAAAGTGCATGCTAAAGGCTCGTTTCGTTATGAAATGGTAAACCACGGCGGCTTTTTGTGTGTGTACAAGTTTAAATAAATATTAAAATGCGCGCAACCGATTTCCAACTGGTATTCACTAAGCTCTGTGTTAAATGAGAGGATTTCCCGTCTTTCCCGTGGCATGACTCGGGACCAATCGGGTATACGACTACGGACGACGCGACCGCAGCAATCACGTGCTTGCTACAGACACAAAACCGAAGCCTGAGGAGAAGTTCGGTCTGTTTCGCGAACGCTGACCCTGTAGAGTTTAATTCGCTGACTACCAATAATCAAGTCCGTTCGTTTAGGTGCAGTTGTTCAAAAGAGGACGTAGATGGTGTTAACTAGCATTTGCCAAGCTACACTTCCTTTAATAAGATATACGGAAACATGAAGCGTATTACACCTAAGTCATCCCCCCAACAAAAAGTGCGAGAATTCTCAACTCTGACATGACAACGAGTGTTCCAGAATATGTAGGCGTGAAGAAAATGGTCTAGGAACGTGAGACGTAGCTGTACTTGACAAGTTTATTGCGAGCTTTCGGCTTGTGAGGCCTTCTTCAGTTTCTTGCTTGTGTGTTGGGCTGTCGGTGTGTTCTCACAAGCCGAAAGGTCGCAATAAACTTGTAAAGTACAGCTACGTCTCACGTTCCTAGACCATTTTCTTCACGCCTATATATATATATATATATATATACATATATAATATATAAATATATAGTAAATAAATAAACAGATTAAAAGAAATTAAAAAAATAATAATAATAATTAAAAAACACTGCGGTTTTGCCGCGCCATTTGTGATGAAAGCTTAATGATATCAAAATCGTGCACTGTTAAAATGTATGGAACGTCATTTGATCACAGTTTAGCCTAGATAATAGGCGCTTTAAAATAACTACATATCTATGTTTGATCTACGTTAGCATTGCCTCATCCCATCTATACTATGACAAGCTTTCAAACACATGTATTACGATTCCATTTACACGTCAGATCTTATCACAAGAATAGCAATCCTGCACATTAATTTGGAGCATAATATTAAAGTGACTCGATAACATTGCCTCATATTCTGGAATAGAATCATGGATTTATTTCATGCTGCAATTATAATTATAAACCTTTAGGTCGGTCAGGAATCCCAATACTTTTACAAGCCGATCGTCTGTCTTATTATCAAGATATTTATGAATTGAAATCGATTTCTCCTTTTTCCTTTACCTAACAGTTTTTAAAGCACTACCGTCTATTGGGGGAAAATGATTATGGTAAAACCCGTCACTCAAAGATTTTTACTTTTTTGAGGCACCTTATGATAATTTTGAAGCTCAATTTTTGTAGGGCTTCAATGTTATACCATACCACAACCACTGGTATCACGTAAGGCCATGCATCTCAGATTTAACATTGTTAAACGATGCCTTTAATATGTGACATGGATATTTACAGAAAAATAGGTCGATGGAATCTACGTGATGCACTGACTGTCCTGAACTGAAATAATCGTGCTAGAGGTTTATCCAGTGGTATGCCTGTTTGGGTTTAACTTTTCCATCCGAGTTGTAGGAGATGCTTGATAAATAACTCGCGTGTATGTGTATGCATGTGTGCGTGTGTGTGATCCATATCGATATTGTAGTATAACCGCAATGTCAAACTTAATTAGATGGGGTAAAGAAATATCTTTTTAATTCCAATGGCTGAATTAAACAAGACGTTCAAATTACTTGTTACAATGTTCTATGTGAGTAAATTTGTTCAACCATGATGAGTGGTGTAGTGGATAAACATTATCATAATAATCGTGTACACACTGTTTATCCCAATGAGTTATACGAAATGTGTTGCCTAACATCATTTGATATAGCTGTTACAATTCTAGTGTCAGAATTGTTAATTTCTCATTTCAATATTAGGTCCGTAGTGAAGAAAGTAAATGATTCATTTTCTTGTTCATAAACAAAGATTCCACCTTCAACCAAGCCCCGCTACGGTATTTTTGTGATCCTTGGGAAGATTTTGATGTTTGTTAGCTCACCTTCATTTTTTAATGTAGAACGTGGTAGATCATGAATGACTAGGCAATAAACTGTTCCTATGGAAACCATTCTCAGTCTCATTATACCATAATATATTGGTACGCCCCCTGGCAAATAAACCTCTTGTTGTACTATTAAAACTAATGGTTTACAATAACACGATTGGTATTAAAGAGGTCAGAGAGTAAAGTAATGTTCAGGTAATACTTTAAGCATAAGAACGATGGTCATTGACTCTAGATTATAGATGTAGGATAAATAAAGGAGATGGATCCTTGTTTTTGTATGTTCGTCTGGAAGTGATATTGAAGGAAATGACGTGTGTTGATGGTGAACGTCAAATCTGTGACCGCGAGGCTTATTAAATAATTTCAGGTGCACATCCTCATCGAGTCGTATATAATAGATGCCATACATCAGTCTAAGTACGTATTGTTCAACCCCAAAGCCTAATTATTCCCTCTGGCTCCAAATGATTACCTGCCTATCTTCTGACAAATATTCGGTGAATTCTGAGGCAACACCCTTTATTAATAACATGTTTTGTTTTAAAAGGTGCCTTCCTAGCGTCTCTCTTTAAGAGACGACAATTACCAACATATGGCTTGTGGCATTAACTTTCCTTTTTTTAGTTGCTCCAGCATGTTGTATGGTCGAACTAATGTACCAGGGCTTTGCACACAAAAATACTAGAGCTCGCAAGGCCTTGACAAATTTATCGGATTTAGATTTTTAGATTTTAAGCTGAATATCATTTAAAATCCTTTTATTCTTCTTTATTGAACTGCCTTTCACTGGACGTATATCCAAAGTATCATTTACTTCTCCAGTAGTCTGCTCTTTAACTTAAAAGGACTTGCTCTCAAATATTTCAGTGGATCTTCATGTTTACATCAATAAATGATGGAAGAATTTACTTTATGTACGCAGTTTCTTATTACATTAATAAATTAACTTTCAAAGCTGAAATATTTTCTAGTTCTGGCAGTGATACAGGAAATGATATATACCTTTTAAATCCATATTTTGTATATTCTACACCTGTATGAAAAGATACGTGTGTGGATTTGGCGCATTATAAATCATATGTATTATTATTATTATAAAGAATATGTTGAAATTAGCAAGGCAAATGCGAGATTTTTAAAGAAGCTCTGTTATATACAAATACATTTATGCAATCGTCTCCCATTTTATGTAGACCTAATGCACGATGTTGTTGATCACTTTTATTGATTTGGACCGATCTGCATTTGTATTAATCGGTGTGTGTCATTTGATTGAGCCATTCTTTAAATATTGAAAATCACTTTAAAAATTACTTACTAAGCTCACACTTAAAATTACGTAGGCAAACTTTCATCCACTCCTGTGTCTCTTCTCAAGCTAAGTGATTACCCTAACCAGTGACAGTGTGCTTATTATTTCATTTTTTTTCGCTGCTTCTGCTACTGTTGCTGTTGTTGGTACTGCTGATGCTATTGTTGCTGTGTATTGGAATCAACTGGCTGCAATTCGGTAAGCTGCAGAGGACAAACGAATGGACAAACATTTAGACAGACAGGAGTTCGGCAAAGCTGCGCTATATCATGAGATCTATTTCCGCTCTGTATTGCGATGATAATATAGCAAATATCATAATGTTATCAAGATTGGCGGTTAAGATATGAATAATTTCTTAAGATACACGATTTGAAAAAAAAAGCCTTGTGATATGAGGAAGTCAACAAAATAGAAAATTGGGTCTGTCCGTCAATCGCAGGAAGAGAGATGTAGTAAGAGAAAGGGAAAAGCAAATTGAGATAATTTTCATCTTGGAGGATTGGTTATCTGAGAGAGAAGGAATGAAATCAACGAATCGTATTCAAAAAGTCATCTGAAAAAATAGAAAAATCCGTTTATGATATATGTATTCATTGTAAATGAAAATCATATGTTATACGAGATAGAGGGGTGTCGCAAATACAAAAATCAACATGAAGCTTGCAGATCCGATAGAAACGAACTACATCAAAGGCGTGGAACAGCAAAAAGGGTTCAAGAATTAAAAGAGTTAGCAAATTGAGGAGACATGTACTTAAATGCATGAAAAAATGTTGGTCTAATTTCTTTTTTCTCTCGAATGTAAACGTTTTGAAATATGTTATGAATAATAGACTGTTGTTCGTGATATCAGCTTATATATTCCCCAGAACCATGTCAATTCAAGTCAGATCCGAAGAATTATGGATCGTTCTTTCAATGTCATATAAGACCAGTTAGCAGTCGTAACGAGCCGCATAGAAGAAAATCTTTTTGGAAAAATGCATTCGAGTTTTTTAACAGAACACTACATGACAACATCATCACAATATAGTTATTATTATCTAAATCATTCTTCTTCTTCTTCTTCTTAAGATAAAACGCTCGCAATGCACCCTGGGCGGAAGTAACATGTGACCGAAGAATGTGAAAACAGAGTTACTTAGTCAAATGTTCAGTACTTTTAATATACAGGTATGGAGATCGAATCTATCAACTGCAGTATCGATCAGATTACCTTTATGTGCATAAGCGTAGTAAATGAAAGTCAACTACTACGTACTGATATCGGATGATGAAACTGCAATCAGGATAGTACAGTTTTATACAGAGCACCTAGAGACTCACATTTGGTTTCTACGATTGGTTCAAACTAGATCAATACCCGGGAGAACGGGCCTAATTTCATCATAGGGTGACGTCTCTTGTCTGAATGTCAACTCTCTCCTTTATAAAGCGAGGGAGTAAAGACTATGATTCCCCATATTCCTGTCGTACACGCCCAGTTTGTTGATGTACATAAACCCGTTGCAAATGCTTATTCTACGTTTTGATTTTTTCTAAATCTTTTGAGTCCCTCAAAGTATTTCTGATCCATTCGACTCAGCATAAAAAGTATTCTTTCCATATTTCATAATCCGATCTATTTTAATATTTATTTAGGTTAATTCAACCGGGTAAAAGAAATCTATCGGTATCATCAATGAAACCGACAAGAAGCTTTCACTTTAGATGATGACAGCATTATCTTCACTCCTTTCTTTTGTTTTAATCAATAAGTAAACATATCGGTAGTAGCTTAGTTATAACAGGACGTGAACTTCACATAACAGATTATAGACATAAGACATAAATCTTACATCTTTTCCTGAAGCGTTATATTGAACTCAAGGTGTCTCACACGTTGAAAAGGCATTTTTGTCTTTATTTGATTACATGCTATCATTGTGACAGCCTTTGCTTCTTATTTGGATGTAAATACAAACCCTTCTTTTGGAAGACTATACCCTTCTCATGCGAGCAGTTTATAACGAGGATTTAGCGATACATGTACCAGGGTATAATCGTCAGAAGCTATCAATATCAAAACCGTACGAGATCAATCTGCATAAAATATTAGGCCATATAATATCTAATTTGACAACGTTGCTCAAATCAAGCCATACAAATATTTCACATAAATATTAAGGAGGTAGGACTATCAAAATTCACTTAATTCACATGGTTTGAGCAGACGGATATGTTCGGTGGCATAGAGTATGACTATAGACAAAGAAAACATTGCTTTATGATAGCGTCTTAGGATTTCACAAGAGAATCTGCCTGTATCAAGAAAGCTAATAACAACACATGCATGTGGTAATGGCGTAGCCTTCGTACCGTAATTGGGTCATTCAGTTATGCCACTAATCGTAACGTAGGAGACTAAGCTTGGGATGTAATGAGTTTTAATTAGATTTCATATTTCGGTCGTAAGAGTAATTTGATAATCCAAATGGATATTGATATTTTTGACATTCAAATTCACTACAGGATGACGTGAAAAACGGCCAACATCATGTTATATCAGCGCTGTAGCGCTTATCTTTCTAATCACGCCATTTCCGTTAGCTAGGAATTTATAAGCTGTTAATTATACC
Organism: Hemicentrotus pulcherrimus; assembly: GCA_003118195.1. Taxonomy (NCBI): domain Eukaryota; kingdom Metazoa; phylum Echinodermata; class Echinoidea; order Camarodonta; family Strongylocentrotidae; genus Hemicentrotus; species Hemicentrotus pulcherrimus. Next base: position 62,500 of record BEXV01001210.1, read on the forward strand.
TTTTCTTGGTAGTATTTAAAACGAACGATGGCCTTAAGAGAACAAATACATGAAACTAACAGGTCCATCTCTAAAGTAGCCCTGACACGAGAATTCCACCCCCCCCCTCTCATTCCACACTTTATTTCTAATGGGATACTGCGCTAGTTATAAAGAGAGTCCAGGAAATCAAAATGCAAAATGGTTAGGTTGACCAATTAAAATGTCCTAGGAATACAACTATTTGTTCTCGACCACACGTTCCTGGTGTTAATCTTTACATGCCTCATTGGCAAAAAGAAATCTAACAAATCTACAGTTTGTATTTTGAATTGCTTTGGTGAAATAAAATTGAATTGATTTGAATTAAAACCAAATAATGTCTGATTTGGGTTTGTGCTTTTGTCTGTATGTGTTCTTTGTGTGAGCACATGCGCATATGTGTTTGTGGTTCCATGTTGTTTCTCTTTGATGCACTTTCCATCGTATCGGTAAGACTCTTTCTTTTACTTCCACGTATATTGCTCATGTTGATATATATATATATATATTTTTTTAATTTTTGTTTTTGGGGGGAGAGGTTATACTCGTTAAAAGACTAGTCTAGTTGGAAATCTGTGAGATATGCGCAATGACAACAGGTGAGTTAAAACAACAACAACAATAAAATTATTTGTGTATATATATATATATCGTTGAAATTTTTTATTAGGGCAGACAAATTGATCAGGTAAAGAAAAATCAATTAATATGTCCTTATGATGTAGGTCATTACGTATTTGTATGGCAATTGCAAACTATTCGACGCTCAATTTCGTATTTACTTTTAAAGGGATAGTTGAGTTCTGTTTTCAGACCGCAAATGCTTTCGGAGTGCTTGGTTATTGCTTTTATTCTTATCTATGACATTTCTAGTGCCCCTTTAGAACCTAAACTTGCTATGAAGGTAATTTTAGACCCCAAAATGTTAGATTTTGCTGATACGAGCATACCAATTCAGCTCCGTCATAAAAAAACACGGTATCCGTTAATTAATTATTTAATTAAAAATAACAATACGTGGGCCGGCTGGTTGTGCGTAATATAAGCAACACGAAAATGCAAATACAAAACGAAACATCGGCATTGGCTGAAATACGACGTAAAAGGCGTTATTTTGGGGATTTTTCAACGGTTTTTTCAAATTGTTCAAAATATCTAATAGTTGTGGTGGTGGACAAGTATTAGAAATCGTTAGATTTCAGCCGTCTCTGAACTGACTTTGATCTAACAAAGATGATTTTGTCATTTAAATATTATGTTCTCAGTTTTCCGTTATCACACCAAAAAAAAAAGGTATGTAGCGCCTTCTGCGGCAGAACTCAACTATCCCTTTAATACACATAATTAGATATCAATGCTGATCAGAAACCTATCGTTAGTAGTACAAAATGTGATTTAGGATTCGAGTAAGGGTTCGAATTTAGAGTTCGAATTTCGACGGAATTGATTTTATAATATTATTAATAATTACACTAATAATGATAACAATAACCATAATAATTATTATTATAGATGGTGATAATAATAATACTTATAATAACAATAATGATGATGATAATAATGGTAATAATGATTATAATAATAATAATAATGATAACCATAATAATAACGATTATAATAATAAAAATTATAATAATTACAATAACAATAACTATTTTGATAAAAATCGCTAAGCATTAGGATTAAGATTGAGTTTCCACGTTAAATAACAAAAGACTAACATTTTGTTATGGTATCAATATTAGAATACAACATTGATGTGATTCATAGACGTCTGTTGAACAACAGTAGAAATTGCGATCGAAAGATGATGCAGTAGTGTATACTAAATATTTTTATTTTTTTTAATTAAATCAATTTTAGATAACACACTAAGCCTTTTCGCGTAGCTGCCATTTAAACTTCCCTCGTCATTTTACAATTGAAATATAAGCTGCCCGGACGCTAGTTTTTTTCCAAACAGGTTTGCCAATCCTAATATTTCCGGTCATCTGATTGGCTGATATGTTACATTATGTAGCAATGACGTTACAATTACTTTAATCCTTATTGTAATCAATGATATCGGACCGGCCCTTAAAATCTGGTAAAACCCGTCTCCCATTGACTCCAGGAAATGATGAGAAATACATTGAAATCTTTTCCTAATTTCAAAAGTAATAAAAATTAGAGATGAGAAAATGATCGCATTATAATTACACTAGGATGTCTAGCACCCCTCCCCCCCCCCCCCCATAGTATGTGATTATTCTCTACAAAGTGTATGAAATATATGTATGCATTGACAAATAAGCGATACAGACCCTTAGAAGGGTTTTGCTTGACTTCATATAGACGGGTAAAGTGCACTTCATTTTACTGTAAAAAATAATTAATAAACAGGCTTATTATTTTCATAACTCTTACATATTTAGGAAATAGAAAATCAACATCGATATGTGCGTTTTGCGTTGCGTTTACATTTGTATGATGACGAAGAAAGGTGTTTTATGTTTGTGGTACACGTAACGGGCACATACCTGACATAAAGCGTAGGAAAACTAGTACAGAGAGAGAGAGAGAGAGAATGAATGAAATAGGACAAATGCATCGCCATTAACTCATTTTTATGAAAGAGTTCTCTTGTTTGCATTTATCATCACTTTCGGAAGTAATATACGACAAAATTCGATCTCGATTCTTGTCGTTGTCCTCACAACGACACACATTCCATGAAGAAAGAAAAAGAGAAACGTGAATTCATTTAACTCTCGTCGGTATCTAATCAACACAATTATTTCACCCGCGGGTTTTTACTGCCTCATACGAACATTGCAATTTGTCCCACTCTAGTTAATCTCAAACAATTCCGCACTGGTCTCCAGCGCTTTCTCACCACGTACCCCATAAGTCATATTGAAATACGATGCTCTTCGATCGCCCAACCATTACCAAACGCATCATTCTGTCGGGTCCTCCATTCCTCCTCACACGTTCCCCCATACAGCTCATGTTCTTAAAGGAACGTGCACGATTAAATTTAATTAGGATCGTGTTATATTTCAATACTTTATCGTGCAAGAAGAACATCCCAATTACATCAGTTCATTGACCTACTAGTGTAATTTTAATACAGTCTTTTGCTTGAATGTGTTCACTTATAAATAGTAATGCGTAGGTCTAACAACGAAATTGTTAACAAACCATTGATTCTCTGATTATAGGCTAGTGTCCGTTTTCCGCTAGTAAAATCGATGTTAAGTTAAGTTTATTATATTCTACTAAGACGGAACTATGCAACACAAATAGTCTTTGTTTTGGTTATAATTCCAAAAAAGCGATGTTGTCAAACACTCAGCACATACTACCAATCTCATAAAATTCACAAATTTAGTTTAGGTATAGTCTGTATTGATATCTTTTTTTGTCTTTCTTTATAGAACATGGAACAATTGAGAGCTCGGTTATATTGCATATGAAATCTTTTAGAGCATCTAATTATTATGTAAATCCAAGTGAACGAGAAATTTAAATATTACTTTTAAGATGTCTTAGTCGAGTGGTTTAAACATTTCAATTTAAAGAGGTCGTGGGTTGAATCCACGACACGGCACTATTGTCCTTTGACAATGCATTTATCTACATTTGTCTCTCCATACCCAGGAAAAATGGAGCCCTGGAAAGATGACGAAAGCATTTGTGTTAATAATTACCATATGCACTCCTGATGACCATATGGTAGAAATACTCCCAGGGAGTGGAGATGGTGCACATTGTGCGTTAATGAATCCGATGACAGGGGTAAAATGGTTTGTTTAGTGCTTACAGGCTTTATTTTGTATTAAGCGCTATATGAATCCAGATTATTATAATTATTGGAAAAATCACAATTATGCATAGACAGTTAGGAATGTCTTAGCACTAGATCTTTTTTGTCCACCAGTTTAACGTTTTTGTCTACCAGTTCAAATTTTTGTTGTCAGTGTCGGCAAAAACTGATTATTTTGTACGGTGTTAATTGACAACTGTCTACACTGTAAAAATTTCAAACTGGTTTCAACGTTTGTTTACTAACATGTTTTTGTCCATAAAATTCAAACACATGCACTAACACATACATGTTTAGGTGCTAATATTCAAGCAGGTAAACTAACACTTATTGTTAAACAATCAGTTTATCCGCTTGTTAGCAAACACTTTTGTCTCTTACTGTTAGATATTGAATGGTTTATCTGTTGTGAAATTGGTCAAGATAAGTAAGCGTTTGTAGACACGCTGCTGGTAACAGTTCACAAGCACTTTTTTTTTAGAAACAATTGGTTGAATCGTTTGAATACAAGCACATACAAAAGGGTCAACCGTTGTAGAATTTAAAGTGTACAATTGATTATACGAAAGATTCGAAACAACTAAAAGAGAAATGATGCGCAAATTATTCACAAGCCTCAGTGAGATAGCTGTGCAAACGATATTCTGTATTTACAATGTGTAGTTAATTTGTTGACTGCTACCTCCATCCCATAAATAATTGTATGTGCCACAAATTTTCTCCGACCGATGACTTTATTATTTATAAAATGTTAGAGAATATTTAAATCACAAGGACCACTTGTTTCTATTCGTTGTCGTTTTGTTTACGTTTGTGTTATTTGTGTTTAAAAGAAAAACGGAGGACTAAATGTAATTTTGTTGCTTGTTTCATAATCCGTGAAAGCGTATGTCCCTTGACTACTCCAAACATTATTTTAAAGCGAGCTCTTCTTCGTGTCCTTATGGAATAGCTTTGCTCGTCGCAAAATGTGGTAACGCTCTCCAAATCTCGGAGTGGAACCTACTCCAGATACAAGTACCCTCTCTTCCGTTCTTGGTATGTAATAGTAAGGAGAATCTACTAGTCAAAGGGTCATATCCCTCATGCATAATGATGATGACAATTACGATCAACTTGCTGACGCCAAATCCTTGGCTTTTAATCAGCCTTCCATGGTTCACCAATGGTTTTACATTTGATGAGAACGAATTACATAATGTCATGAAGTATTTTGTTTGTCGCTTCAGGCTATCTGCGTTAGGGAAATATTAAACCATTATGACTTATGATTTCATACATATCTTTAAGGAATTTCGTTATTGCTTATTTGGTGGTAAGTAGACTCTAATGTCAAGTATTTCCTATAGATATTCCATTTCAATCGTTCCCTTTTCATTTCTATATGGACTATCCAATGGTCACACTATAATCATTATCACAAGGAATTAGTATGTTTGGATTGTCATGCAATGCTCATATTGCCTATTTATCTAGCGGTCTACTGATTGCACATCGTACGTCATTTCACCTTAATAATGCTGACTGCCTGCAGGGAATATAATATGGATCATAATATGATCATCATGCTATGCAACCTTCAGGGAATCAGCGCCATGTCATAATGCACCACAAGGTCAGTCTCTCTGATTGCACCAAGACTACTTTCATGTACATCTTTGTATATGTAGAGTCTTACTATTATTCTTTTTTTAACATTCAACTATCTCCATATTTATTTTATAAGTAGTGTACGTTACCAAGGTAACAAGTACTACATCGTAGGATCACCGGAAGTCAATGTGTATTTTCAAATCTGTCCATCTCACCGTAATGCCAGTGAAGAAAGCGTTTGGAAAGAAACCTTTGAAGTATCGTAAGATACACTTGTGTTTTTAACAAACCTACATCTCAGTCTGGTCCAAATAATGCAGTCACATATTGATACAAAATGTGTCACATGCAGAAGAAGAAATGTAGGACGGGCAAAATGAGCATAAATTAAAAGTGTTGGTGAGGTGAATCTAAAGGATTATTCTGAAATCCTTAAACATTTTACAAATTAGACAATATGCAATACTATTTACATATTCCAGTATCAACATTGATATGTCAGAATCAAATTATGCAATCGATCTGAACAACTTTATAGGAGTGAAATTGGAGAACCCCATATCTGATTGTTGAAATAAAGATGTTGGATAATTAGTAATTATTGCTTCGTTAATGAAACAGAGTTAGAATTAACCTTATTAAAGTGCAAACACTAATAGTGATGAATGAGGAAAAAAGGAAGAAGAAGAGGAAGAAGAAGGCGAAGAAAGTAGTAGTAGCTGCAGTAATAGTAATTGTAGTAGGAGTAGTAGTAGGAGTAGAGGTAGTAGTAGAAGTAGTAGTAGTCATAGTACATTCTTTAAAAATTGGAGAAAAAAATTAGGCCAGCATGAGGATTACCAACTTCGGGCATTTTCTTAACTCAGCTTGAGTAATATGATATTCATGTAGGATCAAAAATTAGAATATAACTTCAAAATGTGCAAAATTAACCAACTTATGTGAAACATACGTAATTATTCTCAAGGCACATTTATTACCCAGCATTTTAAAGGATGTGGTAGTATCAGCAGCAACAACAGTGTATATTAGTAGGAAAAGTTGTTAAACAATGTCTAAATATAGCAGAATGAGCAAAAAAATAGTAGTATTGTCACTAAGCTCTTGTTTCCATTGGCTTAATCCCAAACTACTATCCTGATATGTCACGATGTGTGTTGACATGGCCCGATGATGCATGTATACTTTAACAATATCTTGTTAAAGGAATTTACCTCATCTCTGTGACAACCTTAGATTTAAAGTCAATTTTTCCAAGATACATGATTTTGTATTCCCGTGAGCAAGTCTATTTTCATGTTCAAATTTTCAATTGATCGTTAAATCAAATCATATCCAGAGATGGATTATGCAAATTAAGAATTCGTTAAAGGGTTTTACCTTAAACGGTAGGTACCGGAAAGCTTGAACATTTGCGATATCATGATTACTATTTTAATTAGTCTTGTTACTTTTTGTTTAAGTTTAGTACTCATTGTAAGATCAAAAGTATGCGGAAGCATTATAGCTATAAATTGCACGGCTAACCCGATGACTGCATTCCCTCGAAATTTTGCAAATTTAATCTATACAGATAGCCTAGTAACGATTATATATTTGAAATAAATATAACAAAGTATTAACATTGCATCATACTTTCAAAATATAAATAATGTCATGATAATCCTAAACGCGTATCGACTTTCTAGCCTACTGATAAAGGATAGATTGATGACAACGGATGAATGATGGGAATAATTCATAACATGAATGTCTTGTAATTGTATTCGTCACACGTATCGTCACGTGACATGCGATTGTTTCTTTCCCCTCTCCCTGTAGGTAGTCACTTCTTATTTCAACCTCTATATTTTAGATTGTATCATGTCAATAATGTAAACTACACGAGGAAATTTGATAAGCCTATGCCTTTTTATGTCTTTACTTGGTATTTCCCCGGACAATTTTTAATGTAACATATACGTTTCTCTTGGAAAAGATAGTTCATATTTCTTTTAAACTTGTCATGATATTTAGTTTCCTCACATTATTATCAAATCTAATATAAAAATGTTCAATGATACCTGTAAAAGTGATTGATGAGTAAAGCCAGCCCCAATCATTAATCAAGTTCACGGTCTAAATCTAAAGCCTCATATAGCACACCAAATAACAAAATATCGTGTCGAAATATATCCCTGGCATCGTCTTAGGGATTCGAAAGGTATTTACAAAGCTGTATCAGGAATGTCCCAATTGTTTGCACTTTCATCGCAGTTCATTTGTACATTGTAAACTGTTTACACGCAGTCGTAAACAGCGAACGGGTAATAATCTAGATAACTTGCAGATAAAAAAAAACTAGTTATCACCAAATAACATCTAAAACATTAATAAACGAATAATGATTGGCCGAAGTAAAATTATAAGATACTCTAACCGGTATATAAAATGACTACATGCGATACAAAGTGATCTAATGACAAATGTATTTGGGTTACCTAAGAGGCTTATGCATTAATCTGAAATGATACTCATATATACCTTGAAATAAATATCCCGACTTAGGGCGTAGTGTGTCTCGGAGACACAATATATATTAAAACCATTTGTTTCATGAGAGTAGAGTGCAAATGAGTATTATGAGGGTATCAGCATGGGTATCATAATATTAATGAAAGTAATACATTTTAACTAATTGCTTTTGATGTTATCAGCACATCAAAGAGAATAGTATAAACCCAGTTATTATACCTTCGGGTATGTGAGAAGAGGATCTATCTAGTTGCTAGCATTAAAGTGTGCCACCCTTAAGCTGATCAAGTATTTGTATAGTGCGTAACAACGGAAGCCTTTTAGCAAAGTGTATTCCCGTTGATGATGTCAAAAATATCAAGGTGAAAATTGATGATTCATTTTACATTTCCCATAAAGGTTGAGCAACCATAAAAATGGAATTCACAGTCAACGATATGACCATGGCTAACATGGCAAAACTGTGCAAATTTGAAGTAAATCTAGGGCTTCCCCAAACCGAGATGCAAGTCAACATCACAAATACTTAGCCGTGCTCCAATTTTAGGACACTTTACTGCAAAAGCAGTCATTCATTTGTAATTGGGAAGAGAAACTATAAATTACAATTTGAATATACAAATTTGGTTTTAACCTACTGCATTTAATTCGGTTAAAAATTTCTTAATTTTGCAAAAGATAGTTAAATTATTAAATGCACCTGAAACTATAAGATTTGTTGAAAAGACTTTCTAATGATTATTTATTACCGATTTATCTGAATGAAAGCCATCTACCAGTACAGATGGCATGTGAAATAAATGTCAAGGGTACAGTAGTTCATAAATAGTTTATGGTTGTAATATTGAATGATGTAGACATTAATGTGAGTGAAGTAAGCATATTGATGATAATCATACATCCTGAGGAAAAAAGCATTGATATGCTCGATTCCACAAATAGTAAGAAACATACAACAAATATGCCATACTAAACATATCATTTATATCTCCTAACATGTAAATATATATTCATGAAGAGATAAACACGTGAGCTTACCGTTAAAACTTTCATCCAGTGTCTAAGAGAAGTCTCGGTTCAAAATCTGAGCGAAAGTTTGTATTAGGCACGTAGTCGAACTCCTGTCTCCACTCCGTCAAAATATCGGCAAAGTCAATAGCGAGTAATCCGCATCCAATCGTAGTATTCCCCTATAAACTTGATATTCAATGTGTTAAACCGTATACCAGTGGTAGAAATGTGGCCAAACGGCAGAAGTGTGCTGTTCACACTACTTGCCCATTAAAATAAAGTACTGTCCATGTATTTTCCAATGGATATTTTACCTTTGTATTCTTTGTCCATCCGAGTTACGTAGATTTGAAGAAAACTGAATACTAAAGAATAGACTAGACTCGTACTGAATTGTAGAATAAAAGCTGAGTGGTCCGTCCTATCACACTGCTCCGTATATACCTCACCAAAAACAATTTGGTCGACTGTTGCAACAAATCAGGATCTTATAAATATCTTCTCAAAGTCGACGTGGGCGAATAACGATGCTAATATATCAACATTGGTTGGTAGTATATTCTAGTCCAACTAAATACAACCCACACGATTTCTTTTCTTACTAGCCCTCTGTTTTCACTCTTTCTCTCAATCAAGCCACGTGTATGTGGGATCGAGTGTATCTATCAAAAAAGTACACACACTTTGCGCGCGGCGTCTTCCTGTGGACGCCACTGTAATGAGCTGGAGTTTGCTGATTGTAAGAGAATCGGTTCGTTCAGCCCACTATACGTGTGCCACATCAGGCGATCAACTTGCCCGCTATTTCTATCGTTAATACACAAAGCTTTCCTGGATTTGTTTCCACCTATCTCTGCACCTGCTTGCTACTCAATCCCCAAATTTTATTCTATCTGCAAAATTATGTTAGCAGGTAAATTTTGCCGATTGTGCTCTAGTACTGCATCTTTCTTCGATTTGCAGTAAAGCAAGCAAACTATAATTACCCCAGATATGCCATAGATGGTTTTGAGGTCGTGCAACGGAACTACGGTCGTGAAGCTTAGGCAATTATGATCGCCTATTGGCTGATTGCAAAATGCAAATTACATGACGTCGACTATCATTGGTTTGGAGAATCTTTAAGTGCCTGCCAGAGCTGCATGGTATCAGGCTTACTTTCAATTTTAAACAAACCAGTGTTATTACTGTCATGCCTTTTAATTAGGCCGATACTATATTTTAAAGTTTGTTTTATACCGCATCACGATACTTTTTGTATCATAACCATTTATAATGAAGGAAATGTTATTCACCCATTTTTGTTGTTGATGTGTACCTTGTACCAATAATTGCAAAACATTTTCTTTATAACTATACAAAATACTGATATCTGATTAAGTCTACCCAGAAGCACTATCCCATGTATGTGAAAAGAATAGTACCATATACGGAAATTTACTCATTCAGCAGTTTTTGCTGCCTTTATTAGTTTCAAATTTTGCTTATCATTTGGATTCATCATTTGAAAAAGAGGGGACAATAATGATTACCACTGAATAGAAAGAATGGTGCTAGCCAATCGGACCAAAAAAGGGATCCCTAATAATAATTAAAGATGATTTTGACTCTTGTACATTTGCTGTATAATGAATCTAATTTGAAAATGTGTTACTCCCCCTTGATGGGCTCTTGATTGGAGAACGATATTAGACTATTCAAACGTCACTATAGGGTTGGCTTGAAGCACGTTATTTATATTGGCTTAAATGGAACTACCAAAGGTTTAACAAATCATTAACAAAATAGACATACAAATTAATAAATAGAATAAGCGTCAAGTCTCATCCCATGGTTCAAATAAGTATTGGTATTATCAATACATGAAGCGTATCAGATATTTTGGTTTTGAGGAAGGCCAACTTCAAACCTTAAAGCATGTCATACAAACGTTTTCCCCTTTTCTTCCTTTTACAATAGGTATCTGCCCCTCTCCAATTCTCTTCATTTGTCCCTCATTTCCTCCTGAAATTTTACTTCGTGAAATACCTATTTAAGAGGCTCAGTGTCTTAACGGATTTCTTCTTTACTTTGGTTATTTTATTTATGAAATCGTTTTTCCGCTTTTCTTCCGTTTATAAAGAATTTAGTGTTTATCTTTTAACATTTGAATTTTGTGTAAATTTTGCTTTCCTACAACTAATATACTTTCATAAATACCATTAACACATTTACCTAACTATGGACTCGCCTTTTCTTAACCCTCCTGTAAATAATTTCCAAGAAAGAGCAATTTGTAAACAACAAATTCGACAAAATGACGGAAAGGTACGTGTATCTCAGTAAACAAAAAATTTACAAATCCATTTCGTAGTACTGGTTCCTGTGATTAATGGATAAACATGTCGCTACCAGCAGTCTTTATCACTACGAGCCTGAATTTGCCGCCCCATGTTTTTCTACTCATATCCGTCTTGTTACCATTTAAAGCAGTGACGTCACTTCTGTAAAGCGATGAATACGGGCGACCTGGTTTAACTCGTGGAAATATCGACGAAAAATCTTAAAATATCCTTTTCGACGGGTCTTAAAGACTTTATGCATACACTGCTTATCTATTTGATTTCAAATATGCCGTTCTGTGGGTTGGTAGATATGGGAAGGATGCCCCCACCCCCTATTCGTGTGATGGTATTGACCAGTTTCATATAGGATGGATCTAATTTTAGGCTAGACCGTCATCTTAAAAGTTCGTTGGCTTCCCATCTTCTATTCAATCAATACAAAAAAGGAAAGTTAAGATCATTGGGCCTTTTAATGCGTTTCATTATCAAAACTGAAGAAAAAAAATCAACCTGAGGCGATTCTAATAAGCTCATGCGGCACCTATCAAAATGTGTTAACATGATAATATTGAATTACGTAATCTGAACATGATTTCTACGGGATGTAAATTAGGGTATTGAAATTTCACGTAAGTTCATGTTTGGAAAAGAGTTGTGATTGTCTTTTGAGTGGATAAAAAACATTGCGCTAGTTCAAGACTGTTACCAAAAAATTTAACGTATTTGAAATGCATGGGCTGATCTTTGAGCTGTTTCTTTCTTCACCTCAGTGAAAGTGTCTTTATTCTGAAAGGAAAATCATTCTTTATATAGTTTTAAGATATTCTAAAGGTTACAAAAGATATTGATATATTGTAATTAGCACGGTCCAAATAATTCAATGAATGAAATGATACAAACAATTCACAAGACGAAGTACTATCCGGAAGAAATGAAACCAAGACTTGTTGCCGTGGATATTATAAACCTGTCTCAAACTATAGATAAGGTAAAATGCATTAGCAGAGTATAAAGTATGAGTAGGGAAAACCTCCAGTGAGTTTGTGATTCGTAAAGTGTTTATTAGAATGATATATCCATCGCCTAAGGATGTATCATTAGATAATAAGGATTTCACGCTTCTCGAGATGATCGCAGATTACTTTTATGTAAATTTTATCAAGACGGATATATTTATAGTGTGTTTTTCAAATTAAGCTTTTCCAACGAAACCTCTTGGTTGAAATGAAAACCACTCCAGAATGTAATATATGCATCTAATAAATCCTATAATACTAGATAGCTTGTACTTTAAAATGTTATGAGTTTTTATTTTCTTTCTTTTTTTCGCTACTTATGATTTGCAAACCAAAGACAATTTATTGGGAACCAAAGAAAACTATTAAATGCTAGTTGGCTGTTTATGTAAGAAAATCAAATTCTGCCAATCAAGATGAGTATTGAGGTTAAGTTAATATGTAGGTACTAATCTGGAAGCTAAAGAGTTGAATTTTCCACGGAGGGTTTCAACAATTGCTCTGGGAAAATCGAAGAACTCTTTTACTATCTGTAAACTTAGATAGGATTTGATTTCCATATTTCTCATAATTGTTGTCTCCCTCGGGTTAAAGTTATTCTTTACCTATCTCGGCATGCAAAAGCCTGACACACTAAAAAGTAGGGGGTCACCCACCCACATAAAGACACGCATGTACAAACCCACCAGCATACGTTCAGAAAATGAGAGAGAGAGAGAGAGAGAGGGGGAGGGAGAGAGGGGGAGGTGTGAAGGTAAAACCATCTCTCGTATCAAGGTATACGGGGTCATTGCTTTACTATTGGCCGCGAACAAAATCGATCATTTTAGAGAAAATCCTCTCGATGAGATTCTGTAGTAAATGGCATGCAGACTGCAGTCATATATGTTATGTTAATACCTATCCCGAGAACATATAAGAATTATTTATTCTAAAACACGTGTATAGAGCATGCATTCTAACTTAACTGACATATGTCTAAGTCCCAGTTTACAGTTATAATTTCAAACAGAAATTGGTTTGTTGTGATAATTAGGTAAGATCCTGTGTCTAGTACAGTAACTATGATTTTAAAAGATCCATGAATGAAGAGAGCGATTTATTTATTGAATTATATATTTATTCAATAAGCTTTAGTAAAAATGTTATTGAATAAGATCATATGCAATTTGTTAGTTGCCAGAAGCGGGTAGATATATGTGTATGTTTTAGTTTGAGCTGCTAATGAGGGCATGTATTGGATGGTCTACCTGTCTATGTGGATGGACCACTTGAGCTACAGGGCGTGTAGAGACGAAACACGATCGACTTCCGTTGATGTAAATCATCCGTCGGTAGCTAGAGGCATTCCTTGATCTCGCTACAGATACAATAGCTGCAAGCAACCTGAACGGAAAATGATGACGGCGTTAGATAGCACTGACTTCCATAATTCACTTACCATGATTTTCACACTGTAACAACGGAGAGAGAATTTCCTCGGGCCATCGAAGTGGAGCCGTGAAATAGCAATGAAGAAGAGAGCAAAAACTAACAGAAAATGAAATCAACAAATAGCAGAATGAGGTACCTGATTTTGTTTCACAAAGGAAATGAGAATCAACCTTCTTCCTGAAGTGAATTCTCGTATACCGATACACGAGATGAACTTCAAGTTATCACATCAACAATTATCATACACAAGTTAAATTGTCCATTTCGATTATTGTCATAGGTGCATGCGTGTGAATGAGAGAATCTTTCATGCATGACCTAGGGAGCATTTCATGAAGAGTCTTGTCAGTGATTTTCACTGACAAAGTTGCTCTCAGACAATCAGATGCATGGATTTCAGTAGCTTATAACAGTTGTCACTGAAAATCACCGACAAGACCCTTCATTCCTACCCAACTTTCAGTGTAGTTATATTGCCTCTACTCATTTTTGGACATGTTTTATGAATAAGGAAATGGTGGAATATAATGTCATGATATTTATTCACATGGGAGATAAAGAGGTGTCAACATTAAGTAGAAATGAACAAAGCAAACATTAATAAAGGCTACAACATAACTTACCACCTAACTATGACTGGATTTTGAAATTGCTTGCAGTGGTTTACAGTGCAGAGGAAAAGCCAAGTCAGCCACCAGTAGAAGAAAATCATCCGACTGGTCTGACGTCACTACGATATCACAGCTAAGACTTTTCTCAGACTGGAACTCTTAAACCACGCTGCAATGTCAATATTAATTTCATACGACAACTGGGGAACTCAATCAATAAGAATAAGCATTGTAAGTCTGAATTTAATCACATTTCAGTTCCTTTAAAGATACTGTCATGTGTGGAGGAGGGAAATTATTGAATGATGTGTGTTATTGCCCAGGATATTAAGAACGCTTTCATTACGCAAGAAACTTCTTGAACATGAATGTGAAAACCATGGATTAATGCATTATCACAGCCTTTTATACGTTCTTCTTCACTCCCTATCGTAGAAAGGAGACACCCTTACTGGGAGAAACGATTAGTTAATGTTTCTTGCCTATGGGCATCATCATCCATTATCTCGTCCTAAACGAAACGAATAATCTTGACAGAAAAATCGTTTAAAGCTTAGGGCATACATCATGTCTTGTTAGGTTAACATACTGGACGCCCAGGATAATATGTTCGTAAAATATATCTTATCTAGATGAAGTTGAAAAACTACTGCAAGGACAGCCACTTTTTCTCTGAACAGTTTAATATACATTTTATTAAAATCAATAAATGTTAGATAATAAGATTGTGAAATGTAATCAGTTTTGAAATTTTAAAGCGGGATTATAACTCAAAATATAAATATTGCTCTTTGTCTCAGACTTTTGAGATGATACCAAGTTCTATTTTAGAGGTGATGAGGGGTAACGAATTCCGTGATGAGATATGGTTATTTGTTCATGAAATAGTACCCCCTTTTGTCTTATTTCATTATCAAGCTATTGTGAATAGGCTGAGGTAATGATACAGTTAATTAATAACGTATTAGAACCTTTCTTCTCAATGATGGACATTGATTTATTGATATCATGCTCTTATCACAAAGTTAGCTTGATTATTGTAATAGATTCCTGTTTGAAATGCCTGATTCTATGAGAGCTAAGTTACAAAGAGTCTAAATGCATGTGCAAGACTTGTTTATCGTCGGTCAGAATTCACTTCAACTGCACCTCTTCTGAGAGAGCTCCACTGGTTGCCACAGGTGCGGATCCAGGATTTCTCAGGGAAGGGGGCCCAATCTTTTTTATTATTTAGCTCCCGAAAATTTGAAAAATCGCGCCGGCTGAAAAGTCGCTCGGTGGTGGGGGGGGGGGGGGG
>BEXV01001211.1:0-12475 GCA_003118195.1 Hemicentrotus pulcherrimus
AAAAAATTGGCCGAATGGCATTACGTTTTGTTGGGGAGGGGCGTAAGGTACCTTTTTTGGGTCATCCATTAGGATTTTTTTTTAATTAAAAAAATAAAAAATCAAGGGGGGGGGGTTCCGAAAAACATATACCAAAGAGCTTTGGTTTCATTACCCCCGGCCCAGCCTAGCTGCCTTAATGAAGCTAATGAAACTTTTCCCTTTGCCGGGGACCACTGTGGCAAATACACACTAATCTCTTGTCAAAGTACTGTACCAGGGATTCAAAACCCGTATCCAAAACATCGGTTCGATACTTCCTATACCTTATTTTGACCCAGTTGTCCAAGTACAAACTAGAGAGGACAGTACGGGAGCAGCACCATAGACTTCAAACCCAGGGACAGATCAAGACCTTGCATTCTGAGCAGGTGGCAGATATCGAGAACAGATGCAAGCATGTTCAAAAGGAGATGGTATCTTACAGTGATGCACTCAATATCCTCAAAAAGGAAGGTAATTGAAGTATAAAACAAGCAACTATATGTATATGTATTTATAAAAAAAATCATTTCGAGGCCAATGTTTATGACAATTAAGGACGCTGAAAATATCAACCAAATGTAGTGGATAGCCTTGTGTTAATGCATATAGAGCACTACTATGTTAACCTCTTCACCATCACATATGAACAAAGTTCTGTAACAAATAAACACAATCTTTTTTTTCTTCTTCATTTCCATGTTATTGATTCTCCTTCATTCCATTTTGTAATATCAATTAAGGTATATTAGCTTAATATGTATAGAACAAGTAATGTGAACACGAAGTTTTAGTCTAGAATTTGGTAAATTGTATGATGAAGGCTTGTCAATTTCGCTAGAGTCCTCAACCTCTGCTTAGCCGTAGATGGCGCGATCCTGTAGATTTCTTCGGTTGGTTTAACCAGTCTCAACCTCGGTCATCATTAAATTATTTTGATTTATTTTTCCACTCCACAAATTAATATGACACATATAAACCATACAGTATTACTATATATAGTAGAACAAAGACAAGAAACGAAATGCTGATGTAATTATGTAAGTAATAGAATAGGTTTACAAAGTACATTTAAGTTTTAGAATAACTCAGAATAATTATATTGCTTGATTTAACTGAGAGGGGGAAAAGGGTATCATAGAAAAGCTAGGCTTGTTGAGCAAGATTGCCTAAGTTAAGTAATAGACCATCGTTAGCATGCACTGCGCATGTCTGCTCCCAGAGAGACCAAAGACGCGCGAATTCACCTGCCCCGCGCCAGATCCCCAGGTCTCCCGCGCCAAGGCTCATTCCGTGTACATCAGTCTGCCGTTGCAAGGTCGAACAAGCTCTAGGTTTGTCCGACCTAGCAACCAGCAACATAAGATATCATGACGAAGAGAGAGAGAGAGGATAAGGGCGAGGGAGATTTCCTAATGTCTCATCCACCACTCTTTAATCACAATGCCCATTGATCCATTGAATAGTGACTGAAGCTGGTGTATTGAATAGGATGTTAGCATCGACCAACAACCATCAGAAATGTCAGATATCCTCACTGAGAGATGAGCTGGAGAAGAAACGACAAGACATTATGAAGCTTCATGTTCGTGTCACTGAAATGCCAGACAGAGTTAGCGATCAGACGGAGATGACTGAACTGAGAATAGAACAGCTGAATAATGAATTGAAACAGGTAAAACGGCTTTGTCTATCTTTTGACAGGGGTGGATCTAAGCGGGATGGAGGGGGGAGGGGTTAGGGCATAATTCAGATCAATTTCTGACGAGCAAACATAAATGGCAGAACAAGATTTTTTTTTTCCTTTCTGTGTTGTGATTTACATTGTAAAACTGTGAGAAAGAGAACAAAAATAAGTTACCAGATGTTTACCAGGAGCCTTTTGGGGCTAACATTTTGAGGGGTCACATTTTTGTGTGTGGTGTTTTTAAGGTATGCCATATTCACTTTAAGGGGGCATAGGCCAGTTGTGCTTCACCCCTTAGTCTGTAACTGCCTTTGATAGCCAATAATCATTAGATGTCTGATCAAGTAACATGTATATTGAAAACCAATCGTGTTTATTTTTGTTTTGTCCATCCACAGGTGGCACAAATAAATCAAGATTTGAAGACTCAGCTTGAGGAAACTAGACTAGCTCATCAGGTAAAGTACATGTATACACTGGGCTGGCTACAAAGTAATCAGAGTTGCGCCACACTATCATTGAAATATGACAGCAATCATCATTTGGACAGCCTTATAACTGTCAAAACAGAAAGAGGGCGCTTAATTGAATAAGATCCATTCTTCATTGTTATTTTTCAAATTGAAATAAAGTATTGGGGAGACATGAGGTATGGGCAGGGACTTCTCAAAACATTTTGATCAGGAGTGCCAGACCAATTGACTAAAAACAACTGACTAAAAACAAGGCCATCAATTTTGGCAGTTTGAAAGAAGAAAAAAAAAAAAAAAAAAATATCCTTAGCGACAAGATTTGTTTTTAATGGAAGGGGGAGAAACATTCCTATTTTGTTTCTGATGAGCCAATGGTTTGATATTATGGTATCTGTCCTCCCAGGAGCCTCAATCAAACGTGTATTTTATTTGGGAGGATGGATTGATGGGTAGGGGGATGACATAATGATTCACGTCTGAACAACAACAAAAAATGCCCATTTTAACGATGCACTTTAGATCTTCACTATTTACTCTCCCTCACTTGTGTATCACGTGCCTATTCTCCCGACTATCCCTTTGTAGTTGGGTTGGCGATGTGAACAGGGTATTAATACTCACTGTTTCCCATTTTACTGACTCTTTAAGTTGCATTATCTGGCATATAGGTGACTCGAGCACAGCTGCAAGAATCGCAAGACCTCGCACAACGGTGCATGGCATCTACCAAAGCACTGACAGAGAAGGCTACCCAGCAAGAAGCACAGGTAACAGCACTCACAAAAGAGTGCGCTTTGGTGTCGGATCAACAAACAAAAGCAAACACAGAAGTCGCCAGACTACGCCACAAAATGGATGACTGGGAGGCAAAGAAAAAAACAGATGTAAATAACGTAAACAAACATTATTTTAAGTGACTTTGAGAGGGAGCGGATACTTTCCAAGTTATATTAAGCTCTCTGTAGAATTATTAAATACTTCATTTCAAGGAATTAATTTGACTTTATTTATTCTGTTAAGTAATCTTTTTGTATTGAAACATATATTTTAATACACATGGATGCAGTTATTAAAAAAAGATTTAAAAAAACATGAATGTATTCCTTTTATCTTTTTGCCTTATCCTTCCCTATCCCGCAGCTCCTTATTCTGGAAGAGGAAACAGAGAAAGTAAAGAACCAATGCACTAATCTTAAGAAAACTGTACTCAATCTGGAGGATATCAACACTAGATGGGCGTCCAAAAATAAAGTCATGACAGAGGATATGCAAGGTTTAAAGGTAAACTAAAGCACTACGTGCAAGTTGAAAAGATAGTACGAATATCATTTCTACAATACTGTTAATATCTGAATAATATACTACAGTAGTATAAATTTCATATGCAGTGAGTAAATGTAGGAAAGATATAAAAGAAAATAGTCATAAGCTCATAACTGCTGCTTAGAAAATAGGAAAAAGATGTATTTTTTTTGTTTTTGATCTTCGTATGGAAATAACAAAATTTTCTGTAAAAAAGAGCAACAAATTTGAATGTGAAAAGATTTGGGTACACATGCATGCACCAAGGTATAAACGGGTTACAATACCATTCGTGTCTCTAGAAGGTAACTTGAAAAGCAATAGTTTATTGTAGTTGGGGTTAAATATGACATTTATGGAATGTTTACATTTTTGACTAAAAACCAGAGGGGTCGTAACCAACACAGCACTCTTAATGGCATCTTACGAGTATTGAATGTTGTACATGTATGCCTCCTTTGTTTTGTTGTTTTAAATGTGATGTGTTTTGGGTTTAACTCATTCTAAAACTTCATGGATTGCCTTTTCGATAAAAGTTACCCTAACTCTCTGACAGTGCAGTACATATTGATCTCTTAAAACACAGATGGAGCTCTACACCCAGTCTGCAGAATTGGACCAGTTGAAGCTCCCGATTTACAAGTGTGACAGAGATACCCAGACTCATTCAAGCACCAACAGCGATAAGTGTTATGCAAGTACTGACAGAAAGGAATGTGCCTCACTCCTGGCTGTTGAAGAACTGACTCCAGAATCGGTCAAGATTGAGGATACACAAACGAAGGGGCAGAGCAAAACTCAGGGCTTTCAAATGGAAGGACAGCA
Organism: Hemicentrotus pulcherrimus; assembly: GCA_003118195.1. Lineage (NCBI taxonomy): Eukaryota > Metazoa > Echinodermata > Echinoidea > Camarodonta > Strongylocentrotidae > Hemicentrotus > Hemicentrotus pulcherrimus. The sequence goes on from BEXV01001211.1 coordinate 4,309, forward strand.
GAAAATGCATCAAGGAGAAGAGAGGAACAGACTCATCTCAGAAGCAGACAGTGCCCATGAAACAACTTCCACTTCAGCTCGTGACAAATTGCAAGATACCGTGATGTATAGACTCAAGGATGAAAGGGCACAAGGTGGAAGAGATCATAGGGATGAGAAGTTGACAGGGGAACAGTCCTTGGATAAGTTCAAAGACAACATCCCTGTTGAGGATTTGCCGGTGGAAGTAGCAATGGTGGCGGAGCAGATCCAGAGGTGTAAAGACAAAGAAGATACATTACAGTGTGTGTCAGTGGGTGAAAAAATCAGTCGGAATCAATTACGGATAATCGCTGTTACAGGCCCTTTGGATATGCCAGGACATTTGTCTGACGAGTTGTGCTTGAATCCTCAGAAGGACACTCAACCGAAAGAAGTTGGGACAGGACAAAGTACTGGTGCATTTGATAGTTTGACTACGACAGTGACGACTTTGAACACGAGCTCATGTAAGACATTCAGTGGAAGTTTGGAAGTCCCAGCAAAGGCCAACTATACTAAAAATTCTCAAGCACGTTTGGGTAACCAACAACTACCAGCTGAGCTATGCAAAAATCCAGAAAGGATCATACCACTGGACAAGGAAGAAACATCACCTCCTGTGCAGGAAAGCAAAACATCACCTGGGACGTCCACTAATGAACCTGATGCTTGTGTATGTAAAGCTGACGAGACACCATCCCACAGTGTAGTATTAGATGTATTTGGAAATCAAGATCAAGTTGACACATACGATGAAGACATCGTGATTCCCAGTACCTACGTTGAAGAAAATTCCAGTCGTTGCAGAGATGAAGAAAATGAAGAACTGCAAGAACGTGAGCCAGTAGAATGTGAAAAGGTTGCCGATGAGGCAAATGTAATTCACAAGGTAGGGAAAGACAGGTTGCCAGGAGCTGTAGGAACTAGACAGGGAGAGATTGGGTTGTCGCTAAGTGTGAGTGGCCAGGTCAGTCTGAATAGTGACTATATAGGAGCCACAACAGAGACGATACCTGGTAATAGCAAGTTTACTCCAACATCGAAACTGATGGGGATTTCTGTAACATCTGAAGAACCTTCTACACCAAAAGATGTAAGGGATACAAGTAAGAGAGGCACATCGGAAAAGAGCGCCCTTTCTGAAACTGATGGTACAGACACTTTGCCTCAAGAGGATACTCAAGATATTAATAGTTCACAGTCTTGTTATGATTCCACAGATAGCAGGGAAAGACCTTTGTCAGCAACAAATCTGTGTGGACCAGGCAACTACTTGAGGAAGAAAGGAGAAACCTCTCCTGTGACAACTGAGCCTACATTTCTTCAAACGCCCAAGCGAAAGTACACACCGTCCTTGCACCAGGTGTCCAGTCCTCCAATTGTTCCAAAACCACCTTCATTTGTGCCTGACGTAACTGCATTTTCTTACATGTCAGACTCTGAACCATTGTCCTCTTTAAGCAACATCGACGACCGTCAAAAGCATCCTCTAACATGGTCGTCTCCTACCGTGAAGAAGAGTAGTGAGTTTGGAAGTGCAAAGTCATACTCCTCTTGGAAGACTCTTGATCAGCTGAGAATGCAGCCACATCAGCATCGGAGCAAACAAACAACAAGAATGCCCGTGAAGTTTTCCCACCTTCCACCATCAGCCCAGCAGCTTCACCAATCCCTCTGCCATACCACATCCTCGCCAATCTTGACATCTTCACCGACCATTCATCCGACAACTGATTCGATTGCTCAACAGTCAACGGATCTGCTGAGGCCTTTTGGCCTTTCTAAAGACAGTATCCTCGAGACACCCACGACTCGGGCTAAAGATATCCACAGAGTTATGCCAAGACTAACGCATGGAAGATCAATCATTGATAGAAGCTCTGAAAGAGACGATCTCAACCACTTCCAAGAGAAAATATCATCTACAACAAAACTGGTAAGTATATACATAAATAACCTTGCCACCTCCTACATTTACTTGGAATTTGTATGTAGGAAATCCTGTTAAAAAATGATATCATATTTGCTCTTGGCTTTTAAAAGAAAGTGGAATGATTATGCTGGACTAATTATGCTGGATATACCCGTGCTGTGGACAGATCACGAGATCCTCTCCTCATATCGGTAAATATGAGTGTCCATGGTAGTCACTTCACTGCCGATCTAGCTTTTTAATTAAAAATGTACCCGTCTACCGATTATCTGTCACAACCTGCATGCATGACTTAAGTCTATGAACACTTTTTAATACAAATAGTCCGACGTTATATTTCATTTGCATGATTGATAATGTGGTAACAATGTGTGACTGGTTTCTTACAATGTGAATTTGAGATGGTAATTCTCACTCTGGACTACATAAAAAGATGTTTTTGTCTCGCCTGCGTAGCAAAAAAGCGAGACATAGGCGCCGCTTTTCCGGTGACGACGGCGGCGGCGGCGGCGTCAACATCAAAAACTTAACCTTAGGTTAAGTTTTTGAATTGTTGATATAATTTGGGAAGTTTAAGTTCTTAGTCAATGAAACTTGGACTATAAGTATCCACAATCATATGAGTAGTTTTTCAGGTCACTAAGTTAAGGTCAAAGGTCATTTTAGGTCAACAAACTTTGACTTTTACTTTGTTGTGGCATCAACATCAAGATTTTGAATTTTGTTAGCATACTTTCAAAATTGATTGTTCAAATTCCATGAAACTTGTACCAAAGGGCTATCAAGTATCACAAATCATATGACACAAATTCCAGGTCCCAAGGTCAAAGGTCAGTAGACTTGGATAATTATGTTTTCACAACTTGATATGAGAATTAATAATTTGTTTAATTCATTTGTTCATATTTCATTCAAGTTATCGATCGTGGTAAATTTAATATTAAATAATTCTTCTGATGATTCTTAGTCAATATTCACTTCAAAATGTGATTATATTCAGAGGATTTCATTTTTTGGAGCCTGCTAATGGGCCACCCTGCCTATAAATAATGTCCCAACCTCAATTTTTCATCATATCGAATTGCGTAATGCAGACGAGACCGCCGAGAGCGTTTCCCTTGTTTAATTTAAAGAAGTGTACAATTTGGACTAAGTTAACTTACCATACTTACCTGAAGTGGCAAACTTTAATTTCTTCTCACCCCCATTCTTATACATCTTAATTGTTATATCCCGGCCTTCCAGGTAACTGAGTTAACTCCAATTAGTCCGAAGTACCCACCTGAACCAGTCAACCCCACGAGGTGGCTGCCTCCCTGTATGGACCAAGATCGTGGAGGTGCTGGGGATGCAAGCGGTGATACAAGTCTCTTCTCCGACGACGAGGAAGGCGAAGAAGACATGAAAGATGGCGTGGCCAGCCAGATCGATCGTATCCAAAACTTTCTGAAGAAGGACCGGTTGAAAAGAGCGAAATTAGAGTGAACTCTTCTACCAAGATGGTCCACATAATAAAGCAAAGAAAAGAAACCCTTAAATGGTGAAAGATCAGTTGAAAAGAGCGAAATTTGAGTAAACTTTCTAGACTTTTCCTCCATTATGGTCCACATTCATCAAAGTCTCGTTGCGTTTTTGTATTGTTTTAACGATTTTAAGTAGGCCGGGTAGCTTAAAAAACACGATCATATTATAAGTACAAGTTCCCACAAGTACATCTTCATATTGAAACTCGAGTACTAGGGTTGTGGGTGATCTGTGTGGTAGTCTTCAAACGATGCCCTCTCTTTATCAAGCTAATGCATGTCCAATTCGGGCTAGGGTTTAAGCTTACTTGCATACATATACGATAATATTTAATTTTTGTAATGTAACTAAAATTTGATGCATACGTCTTTGTAAAGTGCCTCTATACAATTTTATTTAATTCACCTGTTATGAGTAATTGTATTTCTATAGTCATAATACGTATTGCATATAATAGTTGTTGCTAGGTTAGACAAATGAACATAATAATAATAATAATAATACATTACATTTATAATGCGCTTAATACAATGTTTCTAAGTCCATAAACATATATATGTTTATGGACTGACCAACCTAGCAACAACTAATAATTAATTCACAGTCTATCTTTTGGGATACAACTATTTGTAATACTAGTATGTGAATAAAAGACTTCGTAACAATTAGGCACTTGACAAAGGTTTGTGCGTGAAATTTCATTAAATGTGGTCTATTTTGACTTGATTGCCGTTCTTGTAAATATTGCCTTCTCGATTCATTAAATCATCATCTGAATTGGAGATATGAGGTCAATTTGAATTCAGGTAGAAAATAACTCAAGGAAAATTGCTTGTTTTTAAAGATTTGATTTGTGTTTATAAGTATAACAAGATCGCGACTCGATCAACAAGAATCAACTCTAGGGAAATGTCACTATCCTATATAGATGGTGATCGGATTAGATAATACATGTACATTGTTTTAATGTTTGCACATTTGAAAAGGTAATGGAAAAGTCTATTCAAATTGCCTTTTTTTCGAAAGTATAGTTGCGATCGTGTTGTGTGGCTAGTCTGAAAAATTTCACTACAATTTTGAGACGGAAATAAATCGGCTAACATATTCTTACCTCAAAGTCTGGTCTCCATACATTATTGTTAAAAGCTACTGAAATCCTAACATTTGCAGATATTGTCAAAGATCGGTGGCAGTAATTATAACACACTTTTAATGACTCGGAAAGGATGCAGCTAGGCCCCCAATGAAGATTAAATCATCATAATTTTGATTGTTCAGTTGTGAGTTCATTGTTAAAGCAAGACTCTTTATTTCATCATTAATGATTTCGATTATAAGCTTTTCAAGTGAAATTTGTAGGTTTGAGCTTTATTATCTCTTTATACCTTCTATATTAATCATCCTAACATCAATCATAGAGGTTTGTGTAAAAGACGACATTTCTTTTAAAAATAAAATTGTTCAGATTATTCTCATTGGTACTACATGCGATATGCTTTTGATGTTTATTGTTGCCCGTATAGTTAAAACAACTTTTTTTTAAACCTCTTTTCATAAAATGATTGTGACAATATGTTTTTCGAAAACCACCATTAGCTCCACACAGTAGCGCTTCATTGCGTGTCACACGCACTGGTCTCCATCTTCGTGTGTGCGTGATGACGAAAGTAGCCGTTTCTCCATGAAACTAAAAAGTATTTATCTTCTCAGAACTTCATTAATCAATCTGGATGAATTTCTAGATTGATCAATACAGTTGTGAGAAGATAAAACCACATTGTCACAAATCATTTCACGAAAAGAGATGGGGAAACGGCAACAGGTGTAAGATTCCTCTTACCTTCATTTTCGGTAGTAACTATATCCAACATGTGCTCCGCCTACATTTGCCCGGTGCCTTGATTTCTTCATAGCTATAAGAGTTAGGGCTGGAGGTTACAATTGAGTTTTAGACAGGTCTGAAATTGAGATTGTGCTTTTGGTCAGCCATGGTGTTGGATCTACTCTTGAAGTTTAGAATGTCATCAAATTTAATGCATAAACATTTTTTAAGTGCCTCCTTACAAAATATTTCATTCACCTGTTACACATAATTGTATTTCAATAGTCAGAATGCGCCGTTGCCTACATTCCACGTTGCTAGGTACGCAAAGCCATTAAATTTGTCCTACATAAGAAATTTTAGTGTATACATATATCTGACTATTGAAAAACAATTATTTTTAACAGGTGAATGAAATAAAATGTAACGTGGCACTTAACAAAAATTTAGGGACACGGAGGAAAACCACACCTGTTTACTAATTGTATGCATACTTCTTGCAGAAAGGTTGCCCAGGACAGCTTAAAAGCTTGCCAGACATAGCAACAGTAAATGAATGCGAAATGGATTCCATTTATAGAGATTCATTATGTACAGCAGGTGATTTTAAAAGCAACCAGGGGGTTTGGGAGAGAACGTACATGCATAAATTGAAATCAAGTAGTGAATGGGTCTTTTTAAATCTGCAGATTTTGTTTTGCAAAAGAAAAACAACAAACGAGTAATTAGAGAGGCGAGCTGATGAAAGCGGTACAAAATAGGAAACTTTTGTATGCCGGATATTTGATAAGAGGAGAAGAACTACAGAAGATATCATTTGAAGCAATGATAGAAAGGAATGGGGAAAGATGTAGACAACCAATCGCTTGGTTTGACTACATCAAGCAATAAACTGGACTTTGTTATGAAGGGATCTTAGGCCTGAAATAAAAACTTGTTTTATTGCCCTTTGCGACCGACCCAAAAATCTGAAAATCTCCGGTCGGCATTTAAAAAAAAAAAAATTGTAGACAGGTTTTTAGATTTTTTTTATTTTTTAATTATAAATGAATTAAAAAAAGTATGTATTTTGTTTGTTGGGATAAATGGGATAAAAATGCATAAAATCAAAAGATTCCCAAATTCTCACTCGTCTTCTGCCCTAGTCCTACTAGTGTAAACATCTCGATCAACACAACATTGCAAATAATGGATGATTATGAGGTGAAAAAGATATGAATGGAATAATGACGCTGACACACATATATTACAGCATTAAAAACTGAGAAACATCAGCTAAAAGAGGGCGGGAAAAAAAACATTAAAAACTGAAAAATATCGGCCCGAAGAGGGCGACAAAAAAAAAACTTTTCCGACCGACCGACCCATGTTTTGGCACCCAAAGGGCAATACAACAAGTTTTTATTTTAGGCCGTAGCAAGCTCTCATGGTCGAAGACGATAGGTGCCAACCCCGGCATGGGAAAGCACCTGATGAATGAATACATTTTTAATCCTCTGCACATTGAAACTTTCATCATCTATATGCACATAATATCTTAGATATCATCACGACTTAAACAAAGAGATTCTTTATGTACAATTCATAGGTACAGTTTATTACATTTGACGCATTCATATGTGACAATGAATGTGATAAATGATTTCTTTTTTTAAACATGTATTCCATTTAAATTTTACAACTACGTTGCACAACATGAATGTCCATTAATTGTAATATAAACAAAATCGAAGAACGCTCTAGTACACTTTGAGATACTCGTATATAAAATGTACTAAATGTAAAAATCTATACAAAAATAAAAACTTGAAGTAGAAAATGTGCCTTTTACGTTCATCTTCATTACATGTAGTTCATTGGAACTAATCTTTTCATTTTAAGCATTTTAATTTACAGCTGTTTAATCATATAATAAAAATATATTATATCACATTTCCTTAAGTATGTACAGTGATTGCATGCAAAATGGTTAATATATCTCGATATCAAACGACGCTTGATTAATGGGAAAATAAAGGCTACAAAAAAGCATCTACAACAATTTCTTGATATAATATATACTTGCGTAGAAGACTATTTTCTAGAAGATAATTATACCTGCGCACAAGCGTACAGAAAATCAAGATAATTATGTATTCATTTTATTTTGCCATTTACAATGACGATAAAAGAGAAACTTGGAATCTCTAGAGCTTTTTACTAGGAGCGGGATTTAATAAATTAGCAAAAATAATAAAAAGGAATGATTGAATTAGAAAAAATAATAAAAATGAACAAATAAATGAATTAATAAATCAATCAATCAATAAATGAATGAATGAATAAATAACGGGGAGAAAAATTCAAATTTGAGGTTATTGGCAGTCCAAAATGAAACGGGCCTTCAAACTAACAAATTTGCCCGAGTGGGAAATCAAATGACATGATATTCGATTTATTTCCCCCTTTCAATTCATATGAAAAAGCTGAAATTTGTTTCAGAGATTCAGAGTGTGTTTCAGAGTTGTGCTAATGTTCAATAATTCACAACAAGTGATAGCGAGTGTTGATGAAGAAAGCGTGTGTGTAATTGGGGTTTTACATACGTGTATCAATCAGATATGATTATTTACGTCTGGGGACCGAACTTTAACGTCACCATCCGAAAGACGTGACTCAGTTTCTAACCTGCGTCCTCGGCTGAGTCAGTTTGTAACTTCCATTTTTAGCTGGATTACAGGCTCACGCCATAACGCCCTGTTGAAGAACGTTCTTTTATAACATGAACTGTTTTATCAGTAGATCTAAATGGATAGACTTTCTGGCTTGTATTGGCATAATGTCCCCATCTCCCTCGTGCTCCCATTGGTAGGCGACACCCCCCCCCC
>BEXV01001211.1:19497-59282 GCA_003118195.1 Hemicentrotus pulcherrimus
TTAGTATTAATCTTATTGCTATCACTAATAGCTCGCTATTCAACAATAATTTTTAATAATGGAAATAATAATGTCAATAAGAATAATAATAATAATAACAATAACGTTAATAATATTAGTAATAACCACAACATATTTGTACCTGTATTTCCTTGTATTTTTCATTACAATCTTTAACTTGATTTGATTTGAGTTGATTTGAAATGATTCCAGATTGGTGACTATGACATCGATAAAAGACGATCCAAGTCATAAATTCAAATGATACCTGGAGAATTAAGAACTATAGAAATCTACTACTCACAACAATCTCTTTCATCGCTGCCATCACCGCATGTGTCAACGTTATCACAGCGAAATATATCCAAGATACATCGCCCGTTATCACACTGAAACTGACGATCTGTACATTCTGTTTTTTAAAAAAACGAGATCGATGACATTTCTGAAAGGATTAGGGAGGGGTTATGGGTCGGTGATAAATCAGAGATCTCCTAACCGCGAGGTTTCAGGTTCAAAACCAGGCCAAAAAACGAAGCCATTTATCCTCATTTTTAATTCCGCGGATAGCCGTAGGTCCCTTGGTCGCTTGCCTACATGCACATGCTTTGTAAGCGTTATCATTTGTCATTCAGATAATTATAATGCTTTATTCAGTTCCACAACTCCCCAATTCGGGCAATCAACTGTATGGAGCTATAAATAACAAAATTAATTATGATTCAGGCCTATCATTTTGTTCTTTTTCGGGGTGTCTCATCAATCAATTGGTTTATTCAAGTTAAAACAACAACATGTGCAGGAAGTAACAGTAGGTCCTATTATACTCAAACAAACCTAGGGGTGTTTCACAAAGATCCAAAGTTGAACTTATCTCTAAGTTGGTCTTAGAAATTATGGAAAGCCGTTAGCATCTATGAAAGTATTTTGTAAAAGTAATTTTAAAAGGCATAAAATGTTGGTTCATATTTTCTATTATCAGGGAGATGTCATGTTCTTGATGTGGAATTTATCCAACGTCTTAAACACTTGAATTTTCGCTTTCGAATATATTTCATTTTAAAGCTACGAATAACTCTCCATAACTTACTTTAAAGTCCAACTTACTTTAAAGTTCGACTTAGAATCTTTGTGAAACACCCCCAGATATATTTCTCACATTAAATAATTCTTACCGCATTCTATTTCATCTGACATGTCTAAACAATCCAGGGATCCGTCACACATCCATTCCCGCGGAATAGTTCCATTGCCATTTTTGCATTCAAAATCGGCTATAGCAGTTAAGAAAGTGAGATATAATTTATTAAAAGGTATTATGCTCTGCAGCTACATGTTTATTGGAACTCAGAACTGGGCAACAATCATTTTATTATTGGCTGGGTATAAAACCCAAATAGCATTATCTTAAGCAATAAATTATTTTCTTGAATGTAAGAGCATTACAATGGAGATATCCTGTATATTTTTTTATCTTATAAAGAAAAATGGGAAAGCTATAATCTCACTTCTCCCGGCATTTTTTGTGCAAAGCAATCCATGAATTGCAATGGTATTCTAATCTATGGTTGACACTCACTTAAATGCATCGTTTAACAATATTAAATCTGAGATATACGGCCCTATGTATTATCAGTGTCTGTGATAATATGGTGTAATATTGAAACCCTAAAAAAAAAATCGCGCTTCAAAATGATCAGGAAGTGCCTCAAACAATTACAAATCTTTGAGTGACCGGTTTTTATCATACTCGTCTTCCCTAATAGACCGTTTGAAAACCGTTTGGCAAACTCCAAATTTGGTTACAATTTCCAATCATAAATATCTTGATAATCACACAGGCGATCGGCTTGTAAAAGTCATGGGGTTCCTGACTGACCTAAAGGTTTGCAGCATGAGCTAAATCCAGGATTTTGTTTCAGGTTCCAAAACAAAGTTACCGAATCCCTTTAATCTGAAGCATGTTAAGCATGGCAACAAAGAATGCTTTTTCATACTTCACACCGTCTTTCTTATGCACCTTCATGAGAGAAAAAACTTTTCAAAACCATGCTCTTCAATAAACCAAAACATCACCAATGCCAAGATGGTGGTGATGGTGGAAGTGATGGTGATGATTAAAGACCTGTACATAAAGACCACTCAAGAGAGACAAGACAGTGGTCTTTATAAGCAGGATGTCTTTATGTTAGGTTCCTTAAAGTCTTAATCATACACACTGTTCAGGGGAAACAATGATGAAGGCCATATAAACAGGTGGTCTTTCTATAAAGGTGGTCGATATAGCAAGTTTGACTACACTTGGCGCATAATGACGAAGGGCTAATGACACGTAATGGAAAAGTCATAAGGCGCCATTCAAGTGCACCGCAGTTATCATGGTAATAGCGCTGATCTAACTTGTCAGTTTAACCCGGGGTTGCGTTATAAACGAGACTTAAATATAAGTTTAAGTTAACGTGCCTACCAGAATACCAATATAGAGTCTTAAACTACACTTTGTCCCGAGGTGAGATCTAATGGTGTAATAACGGTTAACGCAGGGAATCTAGCGTCTATTTCAAACTAAATATCAGAATATGGACCAGGTTCTCCTTACAAGGGACTTTCTACTATGACAAAGAATAGCATGTTGTCGATATTGGCGCAGCCCTGCTGACATGGGGCGCATACCCACAACTTTTAACGACGTGTTGTGGCAATAGGGAAAATAACGTGTCATCAAACAAATTGCCCTTTTAGCCAACATTCTCGCTAGATCATTCCAGTAAGCTTTGTATTTCTGGCCCATTTATTTGTTCTCTGACCTGCAAAACACTAAGTTAGTCCGGCTAGAACATTCTCTAAAACAACATTCTTGTTTCATTATGTGTTCCTTTTGCAACAACACGTGCTGACGCGTTGTGAGTATGGGACCGCTGACAGCCTCTAGCGCAAGAGCGCTATTTTTTGGCGATAGTTTGTCCCAGCTGTAATTTAAGGGACAGTCTATATAATACTTACCGGGTGGTAAGGCGGATTCATTGTATATGAGGTGCCAGAAGTCTGAGACTGCCGACACATTGGTGAAATAACTGACCTCCCCGCACTTTGGACCAGAAGACACCAGACCCACCAGGTGCCATGTTTCTGAAGATGGATCCTCACATACTAATGGACTTCCACTGTCGCCCTGTTGGTTTACAACAACAAATAAAATGCAGGCACTTTACTACCAAAACTTAAACAATCGGAATTACAGATTTGCTTGCTTACTCGATATCATGGCTCTCGTATACATTTTATTCAAACAATTAACAAAACGAAGAATAAAACAAATACTTTAGGCATATTTTACTTTACTTGTTGGCATACTTACAATTAGGCCTCGTATTTTTTATTTTATTTGAAGCGACCTGTTCTATGGATATAATATAGTAAGATGGCATAATAATATTCCGCTTTTATATAGCGCGCCCAATATATCGGCACAACGATGTGCCTGAGCGCTTTACAAATATATTACCTCGGTCATTCAGGCTTAACAGCATACAATGTGAGCACATTTTCCACTCCCTGGGGAGCATTCCAGCAAGTCGCCATTTTACAAGCGCACACTTGCTCATCCAGCCACATGAACTATCCCACCCTACCGGGTACCCATTTAACAACTGGGTGGAGAGTAGCAAGTGCAGATAAATATCTTGCCAAAGGATATTAGTGCCGTGTCGGGATTCGAACCCCCTCGACCTTCGCATCTCCAGTCAAGCGCCTTAAAACACTCGACCACGACACTCCTTTCGTGAAAAGTTTAAAAGTATTCTTTTTGTTTCTCCTATAGTGTCTGTGACTAAATCCCCGTGCCTTCGTCCTATTGTGGGAGCACTGTTGTTTATTTTGAAAGATTCTGGACTCTCATCATATTATATTAATAGAGGTTCTCAGTTTCGAGTCTGTATTTACTTTTCGGACAAGATGTTTTACCTACATTGTGTTCCTCTCGACCCAATTGTATTGAAAGGGTATCTGAGAATTTCTGGGGTAATAATTATCTCAGAAGAACTGAAGAACAAGGTTATGCTTGCGAGGCTACCCTGGGGAAAAAAAATAAGACCATAATTACTATTATTATATCCTACCCTACATGGGACGCTTATGTGTGCCAAGAGTTGCCTGTTGTCCTCGTACCCTGCACACAGCCGTTGCGGTGTTATCTGAAGCTCTTGCCTTCGACTGATCATTGAGGCCCAGGCCATGCATTCATTGGTTTCAATCAAGGGGATCTCCGCGTAAACTAATTCAACACCACTGTCAGATTGGGATTCTACACAGTTTAACAAAAAGAAAGAAAGAATGGGTTATCTTGTATGTTCTTTTTTTACCATTATCATGCTTATAGACTGAAGGCATTTGAATATAATTATGAGTAAAAACAGAATAGGTCACTGAACGAACGAATTAATTCATAAAGAATTATATGGAGCACCTTGTGTGTGGATTTGTGTGTATAATATATCCCCGCCTTTTCCGTTTAATTGGTTCACAAAGTTAATTAAATGGATCACATATAAAGGCATCGTTTAACAATGTTAAACCTGAGATGCATGGCCCTATGTGTTATCAGCGTCTCTGATATGGTGTGATATTGTGAAGCCCTAAAAAAAAATGCGCTTCAAAATGATCATGAAGTGCCTAAAAAAGGTAAAAATCTTTGAGTGACCGGTTCTTCCATACTCATTTCCCCCCAAAACACTGTAGTGTTATGAAAACCGTTAGGAAAAAGCAGAATGAAATTTCGATTTTCGATCATAAATATCTTGATAATCATACAAGCGATCGGCTTGTAAATGTCATGGGATTCCTGAATGACCTAAAGGTTTATAATTATGATTGCGGCATGAGCTTATCAAGGATTTTGTTTAAGGATCTGAGACAAAACGGTCACCGGATCCTTTTAACTAAATGCACCACAACATATTTTAAAGAAAATGTATATTTCAAATTCCATCATTTTTGTATGGCTGTATGTATTTATTTTTCGAATTTTAAACATGTAAACATTTAATTGATAAAATTGAAATTTCATCGACGGTGTAAATATTGATGTGGGCAATGGGATATGATTCCAATTCATCGATGGTAGAAATATTGGTTTTGGCAATTGGAGGTATTTTTTTATTTCCTATAATAGTATAAATATTGATGTCAGCAGTGTGATGTGATTTCATCGATGGTATGAATATTGATGTCGGCAGTTGGATGTCTTCTTTCATTTCGATGATATAAATATTGATATCAGTACTGCAATATGATTTGATTTCATCTATGGTGTGAATATTGATGTCATCAGTAGGGTATGATTTCATTTAATTTCATCGATGATATGAATATTGTTGTCGGCAGTTGGATGTCATTTTTTATTTCCTATAGTAGTATAAATATTGATGTCAGCAGTGTGATATGATTTGATTTCATCGATGGTATGAATATTGTTGTCGGCAGTTGGATGTCTTCTTTTATTTCGATGGTATAAATATTGATGTCAGCACTAGAAAAATGATTTGATTCTATCGATGGTGTGAATATTGATGTCATCAGTAGGGTATGATTTCATTTAATTTCATCGATGGTGGAAATATTAATGTCAATAATGGCATATACTTCGATTTCATCGATGATATGAATATCGATGTCAGCAGTTGGATGTCTTTTTTTTTATTTCGATGGTATAAATATTGATGTCAGCACTGGAAAAATAATTTGATTCCATCGATGGTGTGAATATTGATGTCATCAGTAGGGTATGATTTCATTTAATTTCATCGAAGATATGAATATTGTTGTCGGCAGTTAGATGTCATTTTTTATTTCCTATAATAGTATAAATATTGATGTCAGCAGTGTGATATGATTTGATTTCATCGATGGTATGAATATTGATGTCGGCAGTTGGATGTCTTCTTTTATTTCGATGGTATAAATAATGATGTCAGCACTGGAAAAATGATTTGATTCTATCGATGGTGTAAATATTGATGTCATCAGTAGGGTATGATATCATTTAATTTCATCGATGATATGAATATTGTTGTCGGCAGTTGGATGTCATTTTTTATTTCGATGGTATAAATATTGATGTTAGCACTGGGATATGATTTGATTTCATAGATCTTGGAGATATTGATATTCTCGGCGATGGAATTTAAAACTTACCTCTCCTGGCAGTGAAGCCCCAACCAGCAACTATGCATTTCTTTCCCGGTGCATACAGATCCGAGTTTAAAAGAGATTCCAAACAAACAGTCCGCACATGTTCATTGATTTCAAATGGTCTGTCTAACTTCAGCAATAACATATCGTAATTGAATAACATATATTCTTTTGAATAGTCTGGATGCACAATGTGTCGAATAGCGGTCCGGACCTGGGTCCCTTCGTCGTAATTTTCTCGATGAAGCGAACCAGCCACTACTGTGATATTAGAAGGTTGTGCTCTTCTTGACTTGTCAAAAAGATTCCTGGAAACGAACAATAAAAGTTAAAACAGAAATTTCTGTTATTCATCATGTTTATAACCGTAAAGGCAATTGTATTGAGAATATGGTAAAAAGTTACCTTTCTTTAAAAAAAAAAACACTTACACATTCATATTATAAGCCTGCGTGTCAAAGATGTCTTTTTATTCATTCTTATTGGGTTGAAGATATGTTCTTTAATTTTTGAATGGTTTCAGGTTATGCAATCATTTCTAAGATAAGGATCAAGTATACAAATGCAAAAAAAAACACAACAATGACGGGGTATTGTACTACTAGCTTTGATCCACATGGCTTGGATGACAATTTACGATTAAATACAATATGAAATAAGAAACGCAAGTCCTGAATACACCATTTTGATTCATTAAAATTAATATGCAGTTAATAATTGCAACCTAATTGCTATGGTCTCGGAAAAGACCATGCCGTAATATACTCTCCAAAAGATCAGATAATAATATTAATAATATTGGATATTAATAAAGCGCACTTAAAGATAAAGTTGAGTTCTAGTCATGTTATTGCATTGTGAAAGAAACGGTGTGGAATCTATCAGGAAAGGTTGATCATCTAGTATGTAAGTATTCGTGTGTATTGCAAGGTTCTGGAATCATCAAACTGATAAGAAATTTGGCCAAATCTTGGCAAAGTTACAAGCACTGTACACAGAATGATGTATGTGGGACTACACGAGCACATGGCAAAAAAACCTACCCCCCGATTTTTACAATGTTTCATGTCATATTTAATGAAGGCATTTGAAGAGCCATGCTTTTCAGGCAGTGCTTTTCAGGGAACATGTTTAATCTGAAGTTATTCCACCCTTGCATGATAACAATGATAACGCTCACAAATTATTTTGTACCTCTTCCCAGAACTCAACATTCTCTTTAAAACCACCATGCATGGTGCTCAATGCGCTCCAACATTACCCCATTCTCGAATGAGTAAACCATTGTTATAATATTTGTCGAAGCAAATACATAACATAATGACAACGAAGCGGTACAATGAAGTTCGTAATCCGAACATGATTTCTATGGATATAAATAGGGTATTGAAATTGCCTTGAGTTTATCTTTTTGATCGTGTTGCATGGAGAATTTTTAAATACGTGTTTGAGAAATAACTGGCACTGGTACACTGTCTACCATTCACATATATGATCGAATATATTAATTTTATATATCTTTGTTGAACTTTCTAAAAATGTCCATTTGCTTTTAGTCCTACATTGCGTCACAGTGGAGAAACTCTACTAAACTGAGTCTATGTAATACACATTTGAATCAGTGAACAGTCTGTCTAAAAATTATTAATATTCTCTGTGTTCATACTGTGATGCAAACACAGTAGCGATCCCTGTTAGCACTCTCAATCCTCTCTGAGTTCACACTCTACCGCATGTACGCACTAATGATTACTGTGGCACACTATGTGGTAAATAATACAATCAGTGTGAAAGTGTTCCAAATTGTCAGCACTCGATCTATACGCATGCAGAATTGTGATGCATACATGGTAGATTTTGCTGTACCCACATTGTTATGTCGTATTTGTGTTACACAAAATTGATCATTTAGGTTTTCAACGTGCCAGCAATTTTGCAAGCATTCTAAATTATATCTGTATTCACACTGTGGTGCACGCACGCAGACACAGCACATTTTCATGTGCCCACGTTTTCACACTGTGTCAGACAATAAGATCAGTGTGGATATAATATTTCAAAATAATATAGCACTCTGTAAAATGTGTCAAATAATCACTGGCTTCACACTGTGATACAGACACAGAAATGATCACTGTGGCTGCAATGTCACCCCGTCTTAGCAACGTCAGTGTAAACATTTTTTGTTAATGTTAGGTGCTCTGCAAATATTTCCAAATCCTTTCCGTTCCCACATTGCGGTCCACACAACAAAGTAATAACCAATGTGGCCACCATGTCACTCTATGTCTGTGTTACACAAACTTATAAGTGTGGAGACAGCGGTTTCGAAATAGCAGTATTTGTCACGCCACGCATGATGATAAGACCACGGGAAAGCTATGTTTTCATCTTCCGTACTTACACACAATGCGCAGCCGTGAAGACCCATTGTGGATCCACGATAGCACCCCCACACACGTAGCTGTCTCGCTCACGGATGAAAACTTGCCAGGGCCACTGGCCTGTCTCCGAGGCCCGCCCGTGTATCACTCTCCTGTGCCTAGTGGTGTAACCCGGACGAGTACCGCAGTTCAGCTGGTTCGGTAGGGTGATCGACGGCGGTACCTGCCCGCTAAGATCTGGTGTCGACGTCGGAGATGAGGAGGATAGTGACGTAGAGTCTGCGTCTGTTTCGAACCCTGATAGGACAAATTTAGAAGAAGAACGATTAGGATGCATTAATGAGTTACACCTGGCAACCATGTGCGTTGATATAAATGCCTGTTATTGGCCATTTCCCATTTGCTGACATAGGAAAGCTACAGCGAAATGACGCCCTGTGTTTAGGGGTGTTTAGTCAGCATAAGGTAAAAGTCAGTAACAATAAAATACATTCCGTTGCATTGCATTCCGTTGTAGTGTTAATTACTTTGGCCTCTATTCTTTTACTTCTCTCTCTACTTCCTAGCTCACCATTGGCCTTACTTTGACTAATAAATGGCTTGTCAGTCAATCAAACCATCCCAGCCTGAAGAATTCCCGTTTCAAATAAGGCGTCGTTTCCTTACGCCGATCTCATTATGGAAACGTTTGCTTGGATTTGTCTCATAAAAGAAGATGACCGTGACAACTAACTCCCTCACTGTTGTGAGTGCAGGGGTCTTGGACCACTGGCTTCATCGGGTAGGTAGTTCCATTATGTGAATGGGTAAAAACAATATACAACCAATCAAAACAACTAGCCGCCTGACCACATTGGAACGAGCGAGGACTTGCGAGAGCGGCCGAAGTGCAATTGAAACTTGCTATTTATTCTTCTACAACGCAAAAAGAGACGACATCGCGCTAAATAAATATGTTTTTCCGACAAAAGTACAGAGAAAGTGCATATTTTATTTGTTGTTATTACACTTTTTGAAAGGTTACCCAAGTGACTCCCGGGCACCCCAATGCTGAATAGAACCCCCCCCCCCCATTCCTCGAATGGAGAGACCGCATGAGTGTTTCTAAAATTCCCGACTTGTAACAAAAGAAAAAAGGGCCACCCGTATTGACTTTACACACCGGACTTATGCTGGAGGGGGGGGGGGGTGGGGTGAAAAGGCCCGTTTAACAAAAGAAAAAGGCCTACCCGAATTGACTTTACACAACGGACTTATAAAAAGGTGGGTGCTGGGAACACGCATATGCGTACCCTAAATAGTGTCTTTTAGATTCGCACGAAGACAATAGGTCTATGCTACGATCGACATCCTTTTAATGCACTGCCTTGAATGGACGTCACACGTATCAGTCCACGCAAACCTAAAAATCCCTAATAACGCTGAGTGGGGGCCGGGAAAGAAACACTCTTTTTTTTAGAAAACTTCACTTTTTCATGTTGTTTTATGCACGCAAGTCAGATTGTACGGATGATACAATATACCCATGTGACCCACCACCTGTGAATGACCTCGTAAACAAACTGATCGCCAAATAAAAGCGCATACAATCCGTTGAATTACTGGCGCGTACGCTAAATGGTTCCAAATCGCCCATTACCATAGGTACAAATGCAATCAACGTGACACCTTTTGCGTGCAAAAAAAATTGAAGGTAATTATGTTAGGCCATGTAGGCCTATAGATGAATACACTCGGAGTTTCAATTTCTCATTCGGCAGTTCATTTTGCATTCTTCTATGGTGTAGGAATTAAGAATTCGCTTTCACATGGCGTGTCAAAGTCATTAGCAAGTTTTCGTAACCGGCGACGCGACCATATTAACGCTAATCTTAGCAGAGGGTTGCACTCAGAGCGTATAAGCGTCGGGAGTCGAGCTAGTACGGAGTGGCGAGCTCACTTAAATACCCCGTAGTCAGAACTTGCGTCGCCGTGCGAAAACTCGCTATTGACTGTCGCTGACGCAGTCCTCCATTAGCAGATAGGGACTTTTAGATTTGCGTGGACTGATACGTGTGACGTCCATTCAAGGCAGTGCACTAAAAGGACGTCGGCCGTAGCAATCCCCATTGTCTTTGTGCGAATTTAAAAGTCCCTAATCATCGCTCAAATGACTATCGATTGATTTGGTGGCTCCAAACGGTACTTCATGGTAGGACTCACCGGGGTGGTAAACACCGGCGATCAATCCCGCTATTAGCAACACGACAACCACAAAGAAAATGGCGGCCATGGCCATGTACTTGTTCTTCTTGAACCGGCGCTGTCTGAAAACGACCACGTGACGCTTAGCGATTCCGTTGACGCCATTGGGGACCACCTGATCCTCAACCAGATAGGCGCCATCCACGGTTTGAGAGTCGACGGTGGAGGGTGGCCGATGGTAGTTCACTGTCAAGTTTATCATGGTGATAGGCTGGTATGAATGCTCTCGAAGATGACGTCACTCACTCACACAGTCTTCGGTGGACTTGTTTATCTCTCTCTCTTTATTTCTCAGCTGCCAGAAGGCGCAACCTGTTACGAGATAAAGCAAAAGACAATGCTTCACATTATTAAGAAAACAAGGTTTTGAAATTCAATATTCAAGAAGAAATATATACGATCACAACGATTTTCAATGACTCAAGCTTCGGGCATTGTCAACGCTCCTTCGTATGGCTGGTAAGCATCATGTTCGTATTATTTAATAGGTAAAATAATGTCAAGAGGTCAAACTCAGACGAGGCTACTAAAGTGTTCTTGAAATTCTTTGTGATCATGTATATCAATCATAGATGGTAGATCCTCATCGGAGATTCCATAGAACCAACACTACACAGATTATCTGTCAGTGTCTGTATACAATTATTGACTGCTCGTGAGGAGGATGGTGTGAATTTTCACTCCCAAGGTGTGTTTGAACATTTGAACGCTCTGGCCCGAATTCACAAAGGAGGTTTTTCGACAAAACCTCCTTTGTGAATTCGGGCCTCTAGCTCTGTGTGTGAAAAAGTCGCAGAGGGGTCTCACATGGTTTTGGAATACTATCACAGGGTTTGGTAGAACGCCAAAACACTCTAACGCAACGATAGATCGAGATGCACCTTGTCATGTGATGTAGTTGTGACCAATCAGTATATAATACATAATAAATCATTTATGCTTCACCAAGCCCTGATCGTTTTCAGATAAAATTGGTTGGAATCAAACAGTATTTAGTTCTTTGTTTCATTGTTAAGAATACACAATGGTTATCATTGTAGAAGTGTCGTAGTCGAATGGTTGAAACTCTTGACTGGAGATGCGAAGATCGTGGTTCGAGCCCGGCGCGGCACTGTCTTTGACAAGACATTCATCTACATTTACCGCTCCCCATCCATGTGCTAATTGGGTACCGGCATCAAGGATCAAAAATGGTAACCTAGCTAAAAACCGGGGTAATACTGAGCACCTTGCGTTGTAGATCTGTGCGCTGTACAAATATCCAATATTATTGATTACATTGGCAGAATTTATAAAATGAGTGATATCCCTACATCAATTCTTCATTCTGGCAACTGGACATCATTAAGCAAAGCCTTTTGTTATCAGCAATGATGCCGCTGGAGATAAGCAAATGTAATACTTCATGTTATTATAATTATGCTTTTAACATGGAGGAAGATGGGAAAATATGAGTTCAAAATTGCAGAGAAAAGGACGTGAAAAAGGAAGTGTGCAAGAGACAACGGGAAAACTAACAATTAAAAGGATCTTAAAGAGATCCTTAAACTCGGTATTCCCTTTGTTGATGTCGTTGGAGGAATTTGAGAATGTTTTAATATTTCATCGTTACTTTAAACAACATTGCAGACATGGAAAGATGAGGGGTTTGTCTTTTAAAGATGAGGTTGCGTTCTGCATGGAAAAGGAAACAAATCATTTACAAGCCTTTTCATTCTCTGTAGGTTAGTGTGAAAGAGTATCTTAGAAAGAGTGTCCCTGAAAAGGATGGCTCTTCAAATGCCCTTATATTTACATTATTACAAGAAGTGTCGTTGACCACACTTTGATGCCATACGTTTGTGAAGTCCCACATACACATTTATGTGTACAGTGTATTTGACTTTTAACAATACTGGGCTAATTGTAATATTATTATGTTAAGGGTTACTAAAACACTTCACAGCATTCAACAATATCTATATCGTACATGATCACTTTTTGCCAATCACTCCCGCAATTATTCTTTCACATTGCAATCGCATGACCAAAACTCAACTTTCTCTTTAATTTGTTAAATTGTAAATGCCAAAATTGATTTTGATCGAAGCCACTTCCAAGAAAACTTGCAACTAGTTCGTTTTAATGTTTTGCTTTAACAATAAATAGAATGAAAGATAAGTAATTGGCTTCGGAAAATCTTTACGCGAAGGAAACACTTGAGCCTTGATATGCAAGGAAGCATCAATACCAAACGTAGTTTTTTCTCATCTCCATAGAAAACCCTCAAACCCCTCTCAAATTCATATCATTAAGCTTGTTCAGTAAACACAGAGGCTGGTGATACTTACTGCGAGGTCACGAACATGTGGCAAATGCCCTCCAAATCTTCTACTTTTATCAAACTGACAGGACAAGGATTAAAATCAATTTTCTCTCCACACCATCGATGTACAAAGACAAAACACACAATTTCACCTCGAATACATGTCCAAGGGCCCTTCAAGAGGATGAGGGGGCAGATAGCCGGGATAAGATCCGGTTTGGTAACATTAACAAGAGATAGTTACAATTAGGATTCAGCTATCATTTCCCTCATTATTAGATAATGGCACTCAAAGACAAAACACTCCACATTCTCTGTCTTTCTCTTTGTCAAACATCTAAAGGAGTTCGTCGAGTAGACTTAAAATGCAGATGGTTTTACTTTATGAAGATTTGGTAAAAGTAAACACCGTACTTGATAGTTGAGAATGATGTGCAAAAGAATAAACATTTTCTTTGCCACTTTGTCTGGCTCGTGCTATTAAGTGTGCGAAGAGACAGAGAGCCTCCCTCTCTGTCTCTTCGCACACTTACATCTGAGACAGAAAGACAATGAGTTAACGTTAATGAAATGAATAGCAATTCAGATTCAGATCAGAGGGAAGGAGGGGAAGGTGAGAGGAGTAGAGGGGGAAGGAGATATAGGGGGTAAAGAGTTTTCCAAACAAAGGGCATTAGCACCGTTGGTATCAGGGTATTCGAACCCTGTACCATGCGGTTCAATGTCCAGTGACCTAGCCAGTAGACCGAGACAACTCTTTATCTCAGAAACATTTTCCGGTCTGTTATGCTATGGTCACATTACCCAAAAGTAGCCTGCTCGGCGGCCGAGCGGCGATTTTTTAACCAATTCTGCCCGGGGGCTGCCCGGCCACCGAGCGGCGACCGCCCAGACACCGCTCATTTTTAGAGCATCGCTCGGTCGCCGCTGACGATTCCAGCAGCGACCGAGCAGGCTACTGATCGGTCGGTCGCCGCTCACATTTGTGACCATAGCTTTCAGTGCATTACTTATCGTTGTGCCGACATAAAGATATTATAAGACGACAATGAGATTTTAATAGAATATCGCAACATTTTTCCTCCTACGCCAATAATAATGGGGAACATCGAAAAGGTCTTTTAACACATTTATACTTCATTCAAAGCAACGAGACCGACACGAGACCGACAAGAGACCAACAAAAGACCGAACATCGTTTGTAGTGCCCCCCCCCNCTATGGCCAAAGATCAGTCTGTCTTGACTCGGTTCGGCAGTGTGACGTATCACTACTCTTACAAAAGGACGCCATTTATTTTCCTTCAAATAGAACTAGTTTTCCCTCTATCTTTATTTTGTCTCACTTCTTGTAAACCTCGTATACTCATATCTGAGGGAAGTATTGATATCACTAGATTAATTTACAAATCAATCAAAAAGAAGCTCGCAAACGTTTGAAATGGATTGGGTGGATTTCGAGCTGTCAGCATTACGGCCTAGAAATTGATTTATTTTAACGATTAAGCACATAACATCACGAGAAATTAGCACGCACAGACCAAAAATATAATCGTTTACAACTTCGTTACTAGGGTGACCCGTGTGATAAAAATAAAAGAGATTTCAGCTTCAGGAATATGAAAAATATAGACTGCATATCATGTTTGAGGAAATTATATACGGATATGGGATATTCTCTCACTGTTAAATCCACTAGCTATTAATAATGAGCGCATTGGGGCGATCACAAATTCCGGACCAGAAATTTGTTATTCCTGGAAGAGTTATTTCGTAAGTTAAATATTATTAATAATGACAAGGCACGAAGGGCCAAAATGATAATATCTTCTCAAAACTTTTGCGCGTTCACGACGTGAGCTAGCATTTTAAATAGCATTAATGTGAACCGGTAGCATTGTTAATGGTTAATGAAAAGACAACTTCATGAAATTTTACTTATATTCATTCTACTGTACTAACCCTCTAACATTCAAAAAGATCCTGAAACCACAAAGGCATTCTTTGAAGGCATCACTGTGCAACACCCTTTAATAGTACATTCTCCCAACCGTTTTTCCAGGAAAATAAGACTTAAAACAGGCTTTAAATATTGTTCAACACTTAAACGTTTGGGACGGTATTTTGAGCCAATTCATAGCTTTGTAACAATTTAAATTGACCTAAAATAAAATAAGATTATCATGATACAATGGGGAGAATTCAGAAATCGATCAGATCAGTTTTTCCCAATTTTTATCATTAATAATGGTTAGTTTTCACTCAAATTTTCAGATCATCTTTAATTGTACATTTGGCATTGAAGTCACTACCTAAGCACTATTTTTCCCATCTGAACAATGCTATCAAGTTCCTTTAAGCACAGGTGATGTCAAATCACCAGACACCAGACACCAGACACCAGACCGACCATAAATAATGGTAGACCGAATAGAATTAAATCAAATAATGGCCCAAATTCCGTAGGTTATAAATTGGTGTTAACTGGCATAGTAGGATTTAATCCATCCCTTCGAGCTTTCTTCTTTTCCTCCCCGAATCGGCCATTTTGATAATACGAACTTGACAAACCAGAGCCTGCCAAAAGTCTTTTCATTGCTAAAGTATGTGGATTGCTTGTAGCCACTTTGCCCCTCCCAGGCCCCATGTCTGGATACGCAACTGGTCAATCAAAGCATTCAAAAATGACATTTCCAGGGAAATTTCTATATTTTGTAATAAAGAATATTATAAATATTTCATAGACATCTTCACAAACTTTTGTATAAGTTTATCTATTATACCATTAATTTGTAGATTTGTATTAAATATCTATAACATTCTTTTTATTTTTGATGAAAGTTCTCTAGAACTTTCTCATATAAGGCTTTGAATTAACCATTATACTCTTCAGAATAGCCTTTTGTTATTGATAATAGTATGCGGATTTCTAGTGCACTACACTTGAAAGAATTAGAGCCCTTTGAGCGGCATTCTTTTGACCCGGGGAATGTTTATACTTCTTTATTATTCCCATGAGACTTTTCTCGGAATCTCATACAGGAAAATTCGAGGAAGATTGTTTTAATTTTCTTAATTATTTTTTTTCTTCCCGAAGGGTATATTTCTACAAGTGCAAAACTAGAGTTTTTTTTACTATTATTATATCAATTACCAACTGCTAACCATACGAGGTCATGCAATTTATTGTTGAAAATTAATATTGCTACCCTTAGTACGTGTAAGATCGAATCTATACCAAGTTTCCTTCTATAATTATTTTAAACCCTAAGACGACAACTTACATCGGGTTTTTCTGTCCGGTCGGAAAAATGTACCCCCTTTAATATCACTTCTCCTTTGCAAATTCCTGACACTTCTAATTTCTTAGATTTATAAACTTGAATAATTCTCTTTTTCCTTTGAACATGTGATTTGACAAAAATCAGGGTATTTCGAAAACGAATCTTATATCTATGAAACCCCTAAAGGCGCTAAGACATATCATACTCGAGTACACCTTATTCTCTGAAGCCTTCCAGGAAAGTATAACTGGATCACATTTTTGCTTAACGATCATCAAAGCACACACTCTCATGATTGTTTCTTTGAACGAACGTATTTTATAAGTAAGGTCTAAGTTTAAAAAGACCAATTTTGAAAATAATATTGATCTCTTTTTCTTCTGGAGACGGCCTTGGCAGCAGAACACCATGGAGACAGGTGGGGTTTGAGCAAGGTGTAGAAAACCCCACCGTCACGACCAATCAATAATTACAAGGCATCTCAAAAATTTGTATTGAACAGGGGGAAGGGAGGTAGATTTACACATGTATTTGGAAATACATGTGTTTATAAACGCAAAACAAGTTATACAGATTTATATTTTGACCAAGTTCATTAGAAACATGTTCTTCCATGTTTTACATAGTGTAAATTGCAAATTATTTAATACAAAGTTATTTTCTTCTTTTTATGTCAACCAATAGGATGTTCGATGAATTATTTTCTCGTATGAAAAAAATATAAAAAGCAATATAATTGTCGGTATCCGAGAAATACCAAGCATCACGATTTATCACATATGAACCATTTGCTCCGGTCCAACCAACACCGTATTGTCGATGTACGTATGTAATTCTTTATACAGCGTTTTTAGACACG
This sequence comes from Hemicentrotus pulcherrimus, assembly GCA_003118195.1. Taxonomy (NCBI): domain Eukaryota; kingdom Metazoa; phylum Echinodermata; class Echinoidea; order Camarodonta; family Strongylocentrotidae; genus Hemicentrotus; species Hemicentrotus pulcherrimus. The sequence continues at coordinate 36,761 of BEXV01001211.1, forward strand.
ACTTCAGTATGAACTACCCCTAGTGTAAACAGGCTAATAGGGAGACAATATTAATCTCATCTTTCCCAGGGTGCGAGAAGGAGAACAAAGCGCATCTACCAGGGACGTGGGAGGATTGTGTACTACAGAACTCAGGGACTTAATACAATCGAGAGAGAAAAAAGGTTAAGACTGCCCCTTTCCTCCTTATGAAGGTATTGGGATTAGGTGCATGTGTTCTTTTCTGAAATGTACTAAATTCATTTGGACAGAACATGCATGTGATGACGTTCAAAGTGGTAACTAAACCACTCACTTGGCGGCAAGTTCATATTTTTTCGGAAGCGTAAACTAAAGGCTGCACAAATTTGCCGATCTTTCGTCATTATTTCTTTTGGGGGGGGGGGGCACCCATTTTCAGAGAGAATTAAGTCACTAGGTATTAACGCTATGTTTCCTTTTTCATTGATGTTATCAGATTTTCTTGCTGATTTTTATAAAGATATGGAACTGTGGGCAAATTAAGGTCATGCGCGAACTATGGTCACAACACCATACCATGAAACATTATTTCAGATACTAAAATTGCACAGAAAGCAGACACTCAATTTAGTTTCTATGCGTGTAGAGGTGTCGTGGTATTCACATGACTCTTAATCCAAGAGTTTAGGACTCGAACGCTCGAACGCCTTTTGACAATATATTATTCCACATTGGCCACTCTCCTCCCAGGTGTAACTGCAGGTACCTGGAAATTATTGTTGGGGTAGAGATAATTGAAGGGCCCTCGGCCCCTGTATGAATAGTATAACATCTTTTACCAGCTAGGATGGACTTGAACGCTAAATGAAAGTATCTGCATCGGAGAAAACGGAGACAACCACGTACATCCATGCATATGACCATACAAATTATCCTGCCGAATTACAGGATAATGTTCACCCATTCGGTAAGTACCACCCCNCCCCATCCCATTTCCGGCAGAACTCGGACGGAAAGCTAAGGGGAACCCTAGAACCCCCATAATCCTTTAAAGTAATCTTTAAGCCGACTAACAAGCTTTCAATGGTGGAGGGAGCAATGATTTTATCTGCGGCTTAGCCATGTCATACCCATCTCCCGGGGTAGGAGCCGAGGGAAGATGCCCGGGGAGAGACACTAAAATATGGATCGGACCGCTTGCAAGATGGTTAAGAAATGTTAACCCATATTATGCCATCCCTGAATGAGAAAACCTTACACATTCACATACGCGTGAGCGCTCGCGCACACACACTTTTTTTTTTGTAATTTTGTTTTATTCCTCCAAATTTGTAATGCAAACAAGAACATACAATTGAATAAACACACACCACGCATAACATAGGCACACACACAAACGTATACCTACACGCACGCACGCACACACACGCATACACACACGCACACTCTGGTGAGGGTAATGAAATAGAAATGCAGTTTCCTACAACCATGCTCTTATGAGCACATAACAACTTAAAATTTAACACTCATGTCAGATTGAAGTTTCCAAATTGCAAATTTGAAGGTTATAAAACTGAATTCGGAAGAAGTTTCATGATCATTTTTCAAAATATCTTCAAAATATTGCATGTGCATAATTTAGTAGCTGCTCTAACAACTATCAAACCATGCAAGGATATCGTCTGGCAAACAAAGAGTTTAAAGTGTGTTTTAAAAAAAAATAAATATATATATATATATAAGGGTCCGATATAACCCATTGCCTCCCAAAATGACAAAGAAAGACGAGGAACTGCATAAAGACGATGAAGTAATAATCCATTTTCGTAATGTAAATTATGCATCTGCCTTCCGTGAAGCGTCTCGATACGAATTATTTCATTCACCTGTAACGAATAAATATATCTCAATAGTCAGAATTTAAATTGTATATAACTATTGCACTGTGAAAAGGTTGGGCGATATTTTTTAAACACGTTGCCCAACGTTGTGCCAATAGTCAACCGAACAATCTATTGGGCAATATTTTGCCCAGTGGTAATCGGTAACGTAAGTACCCACTTCACACGTGCATAATTGTTTCGTATTTTCACCAAAATTTGGGCAAACATATGACCCTTCAACTGCCCGACTACGGAAGCCCACTTGTTGGGAAAGTCTTGACCAACTGTTGGGCAAAATACCAAAATATTGCCCAATAAATGGTTGGGTTGACTATTGGCAAAGTGTTGGGAAATATTGCCCAACGTTTTCACAGTGTAGTCGTTGCTAGGTAGGAAAACATTGCGGCTTGCTCTACCTAACAACTCGCAATGCAATTTGCATTCTGAATATTGAATTGTCAATTATTCGGAACGGGTTAATGGAATAATTCGTATAGAGGCACTTAAGTAAATTTGGTTACATTGCGAAAATGGCCAACTATTGCGATGTGAGAGGGTAAGTAGACAAAACAGAGTTTCCAGAAGTTGGTGGTGCCTGGTTTTGACCCAAATCGGTGTTGTAGTGCTCTTTGGTTGGGGCACTAGTTTCAGATTTTAAGTCACTTGGTCAGGACCCTAGTTCAGTTCAGTTCAGTTCATTTTATTCAAAACCACACAAAGCATGATATAATCTGTTACATAAAAAAGACACTGGCAATAGTACATCAATCACCATATTCTATCTTGATTACATCATAAACTGAATGGTTTTAGGACCCCTTTAGAAGCTAAGCTTGTGAGCGGGGCCCTATAGTCAACAAAATACATACATTTACAGTAAAAAGAATGTTACGTATGATCATACAATGGATGAAAATACTAAGGTACAGAATATAGAACATACAAATACCCACTCACACACACACACACATGCACACACACACGCACCCATAGGTACGTTTTAGATAACCTTCTAAACCTAGAAAGAGTTGTACTATTTTTGATATCATCAGGCAGACTGTTCCATTCTTTAATGCAAGAGATATGGAAAGAGGTCAGAGTGACATTTGTTCTTGCAAAAGGCTGACGAATAAGACACCTTTGACGTGTATTATAATTATGAATTTGCGAGTTCTGACGGAATAAATCTTTTAACGTACATTCATGAGGCACAGACTTAAGATTAAACATAAATAATATGCAATTGAACGACACAAGTCCACTTAGTGGTAACATTCTTAGTCGAAGGAACAATGGAGAACTTGGATGTCTATGATAAGAATTAGTAATAAGCCGTATTGCATTCTTCTGCCATACTCTCAACTTATCCAGATATGACTTAAAAGTGTTTCCCCAAGCAACATTAAAATATGTCAAAGAAGGAAGAATAATACTATTATATAATGTTATCAGCACTCTTTCAGGTAAAATAATGTTTAATCTATATATGACACCTACACTACGGGACAACTTTGTGCATACAGCATCTAAATGATTTATCCAAGATAAATGCTCATCCATGGTTAACCCTAAGAACTGAACATTTTCACTAAGTGCAACATCATGGCCCCCAACATTAAGAAAAGTAATGCCATCTGGATGCTTTTTACCCTTGAAGCGAAAAATAACACATTTGGTCTTTTGAACACTCAACAATAACTTATTACAACAATACCATGCATACAGTTTCTGAATCTCTTGTTTCGCAATTAGTAATAAATCTTCAGCCTTCTTATCAGCCAACAGCAAGCTGGTAACATCAGCAAAAAGTATGAGAATAATGTTGATGAGTGTATTATATCACTTATATAGATCAGAAACAACAGGGGACCAAGAACAGAACCCTGAGGTACACCATACTTAATATAAGCAAGTTGAGAATTAGTACCATTCACTACAACAAATTGTGTCCTGTCAAACAAATAGCTTTGGAACCAAGACAATGCTACACCACGTATTCCATAATGCTCAAGTTTCCTGAGGAGGATGCCATGGTCAATGGTATCAAACGCCTTAGATAGATCTAAGAATATCCCCAAACAACAATTGTCTCCATCAATAGCTTTTATGATATTTCTTAATAAATTAAACACACCCATTTGTGTGGAGAAGTGCTTACGAAACCACACTGCTGAGGAATTAAGATATTCTTTTTAGATAGAAACTCATTTAAGCGTTTATAAATTATTTTCTCAAGAATTTTAGAAAAGATTGGTAACAATGCTATTGGCTTGTAATTAATGACGTTTTTTACGGTCAGATTTTTTTTTATAGACTGTTACCACTTTAGCTACCTTGAGTTTATCAGGAACAACTCCCTGAGATAAAGACATATTCATGATTTTACACAAGGGATCAATTAAAAGGTGAATGCACTCCTTTATAATCCTAGGTCCTCTTAAGATGGTTGTTTATTCGGTCGTTAAAGGTCAAATAATCTTCAACAATAATTCGGTCCAATACAACATCCTAGAAATTTACCTTTTATTTTACATACCATTTCCTTTTTTTCCAGAATGAATGAATTGTATTAATCAAGTTTTCTATTGATAAGTCAGAGCCCTTCATCCTAAAGTAGTCTATTTGTTTTCTATCTTATCTACTTGGCACGCAGCATATTTTGTCCTTTCTGTTCAAATAGATGGCTTCACAAGACTTCAAATTATAAAGAAATTGTCTTTCATCCAAAGTCTTTTTCCTCACATGCAGCATCATCGGCACATTTTATATGCTAGCAGAATTCATCTCACGTCATAAGAATTTTGTCACTCTTTTTGTTATGTCACGTATCTTTAGAAGAAATGCATCCGGCTAATCATCTTCAGACACAGGTGAGGCCAGCACCAAGACACACTAATAAGTTAACCTTAGTACCCAAGATTTTGCCAGTTCTCGGTTGGTCTGGAGTTGGTTTTGCAGTTCAGTGTTTGAGTAATCATATTGCAAAGCCTGCACAATGCTTATAACCATAATAAAAATGATAATTGTCGAACTCAAGGAAAGCAAAAAACACAATTAAGAAACATTACATTACATTGGTGCAAGGAGTGGTTGGAGAGTAAATTGATCCTTTTTCTTCACTGAACTCCCTGAATACGAGATGTGTGGAACTTATCTACTGGCTCAACTTACCTTACTGTCCCTTACAACTTGTCCAAACTACGTATACTGCAGTGCCTTCTTCTTGGTGGAACTAGCTGTGTATGAAGCCTACAGCCAAGATCTATCACAACTGCGACTCCCAAGGCACTCGACTACAGTTGTCACACTGCTAGATGTGTTCCAAGCTATTAAAGCAATTTAGAAGCAACAAAACCATACAATCTATACACATGACCTAGAAGTCATTGTAAGTTGAATTGGACATAAGGGACTTTTAGATTTGCACGTCGACAAAGTGGACTGCTACGTGTGAGGTCCCTCTAAGGCGGTCCATCACCTCTCCTAACTGCCCGACTGTAATTTCCGCACAGATACTGTTGTCGTCCAAGCTATTGTAGGGATTCCTCCAGGGTTTCGATACCACGATGATGTGAGGATAACAGGATTTGGTCATAGTAGTAATGAAAATTTTTTTAAAAGGACCGGTTAGACATCAGTTCTGTTTGTAGGTGGCACTTCTTATGGAATACTACTCAAGATAACTGGCATTTCTAAAGCTCTTGAATTTCAAGGATGATTGGTTTCGCATCTCTTGATCCAGAAATACAACGAGATCCCCTGATTTGCATTACTTTCCTATCGTTAGATGATAATAAGGATGATGTTTATGACATGGACTGATCGTGTTATTTAACGCAACAACGAAGCTCTACAAGGATCAGCTTCCTAAAGTTACTTCCTACGTTCAACTTTCCAGGGTAACATGCACGAAGAAACCTGCGGATGAGCTCTTCCAAGTTGAAAGCGACAGCATACAGAACACTAGTCAGGCCCTTGGTGGAATATGACTCTTCCGTATGGGATCCACCAACGGCAAAACACACCAACAAGCTAGAAATGATCAAGCGAAGGACAGCCTGATACACATTGAATCGATACCGCAACACATCCGGCATATCTTCAATGTTGCAGGAGCTTGGATGGGAAATCAATCCAACAGCGACGAGGACACCTTCGTCCTGTGATGTTCTGCAAGATCCACAACCAGCTAGTTCCATTCAACTCAGAGACAAACACCACCAAATCCATCAGACCAACAAGAGCTGTGCACTCACAAGGATATTCTAGATCCCAATCCAGGACTCAGCAACACCAGAACTCCTTCCTCAGAACTATGAAGTCATGGAACACCACGAATTTTCAAGATTGAAGGAAGCAAACTGCACCAAAGAAGAAGGAACATGCAAATTCAAACATGCAAATGCAAATGACATTATGTTGCTTTTCATTGTTATTAACAGGCATATGGTAAATCAATTGCATGTATATTTCAACGGATATTTCATTATAGATCTAATCCGGCAATTACCTTTTACATCCATAAAATGAGCGTCTCCCACAAAAACAAAAATAGACATCTTACCCTTAAACGAGGTAAATGATTGTCCGCCTTCAGCTTATTTATAGACCATTATTCATGGGAATTCCAACTTTGGGTATGACGAAACGCGAGCTTCACAATGGCCCATGTAATCCGTTTATTGTGAATGCGTTATGAACTTGAAAAGTATAGCAGGAACAAAAATGAGAGGTTCAGCTTTTATCAGAAGTATTCCATTTACAAAAGAGCAAATGACAGGAAAATAATTCCTTTGGGAGTTTCTGAAGTGTGACCAAGCAGTGGCATATCCAGCCTACTTTTTAATATCAATCAGAATTAAAAGAGGTGCACTTTCCCGAAGAGACATACCAATGTTAACCTCCACAATTGGTGTAAAAAAAGGCACAGAATGTGCTTCACTGAAACTATCAACAGCTCAAGATATACACTGAATCAAAAATGCGATAATTGACCAGTTGCAGTTCTGATGACGAAACCAATTGTACCTGGGTTAGTAGCTGCCTAAGAGTACAATATTTGTAAAATTAGTTTTCGAGTAAAATTCAAAATCGAAGAAAACTTCTCATTGATGACGTAGACGTTTTTAACGTTGTTTTTACGCAAATTAATGATACGCAAATGAATGGAATATTTCTTTGGTTCCACGGTCAGTCATCATGTTCGGTTAATAATTCATAGAGTCATAACATATTGTTGTCATACCGTCAGATTCGATCAGATCAGCCAACGAGAGATTGGCATATTGTTTTAGGTATACCTTGGCTTGACGGCTGCTGGATTTTGAAGGTCCGCTGATTTAAAATTCCAAGACATGGGGAATAGCTTCGGAACTCATGAGCTTCAGTTTAATAGTCAGACTTGTAATCGTAGGGCCACACTATAATCCAAGTTCGCCCCATGCTTTCTCTACACGTCTAATCATTGCTTACACAAAAGCCAGGGCTGCACGCGGGTCACACAAAATCACATTCATGCTACCCGAAATGCCTGTGCTCCGAAAGAAAGAAAAACATTTTCCTTTCATTCCAGGATAAATCCGCTATTTTTTACACCAAAAATAAACATGTCTTTGATACGCACGCACAAGAGCTCCCGCATGCTTATATTACCCACTGCTGATGCAGTCACACTACCTACGCCTTTTGTTGTCTGTGATAATGAGAATATTACCAAAGACTCAAAGACTTGCTAGACATCCTCTTAATTTCTTTCCGTGCATTATACCTCTTACCCGCCTTTCATCAGGAGATTGTATTGGTAGGACATTAACCCTGATTAGCTTGTACTTTTTTTATTGTACGGTAACGTTTCAACGGGCTGCAGATTTATACTTTGTTGTGAAACATAAAGAGATCGTTCAGACTTAAAACATCGCAAATAAGAGGGATACCCAAAGGGATGCCCAAAGGAGGTAACGAAGTGAACAGAAGAAAAACGATAAACACTCATTTAGCACACAGTCATGGACCTCGAGGTGAGAGCTTGTAAAACCCTTTAATATTTCCGTTGTGTATACATTTTCTTCAATTATTTCGATACATTTATTCATCTGTAGACCCTCGATGTTGGCTTATTTTGTTGCTCCTCGGTCTGAATTTTTTTCTCACAACCTCAGCCNAACCCGCCATTATCACAACCATCATCCTTAGAAATATACTAGCGATGAATGAGCACGTGCACAAATACAAGCCGGTGAACTCGGGGTTGCCATGAAAAAATATACTTTTTAGGAATGGTAGGAATTTTTCTAACATGACGAATGAGTTTATTTTGGATGTGGTACATGTACAGTACTTGCTTCATCGAGGAATGATGAAGGACTCAATAAACTCCATGACATCTCACTGACATCTTTGTGAAACCAAGTTCACGTCATTGACATGACTTGTCAGTTTGCATTCTGCAGACGAAGAAAATGATATTATGGTAGAGGGCGATGCCGCGAATTATGACCGAACGACATTTGGCTTTTATCCATTTATATCCAATAACATTGAAAAAAAAAATGATACAGCCGCCTGCTAACGATATATTTATATAAATAAAGGAATGGATGAGAGAATTATCTCCAAAATGAAATATCGCACAGATTTACCAGGGATTTTTGAAAACCGATAGGCTTATGATCTTATAGACAGATATATATATATATAAATATATAAACAGCACTTTGTCTTCGGTAGTATTGGTTGATTTTTAATTGATCTCTTGTTGTCTAAATTGTAATCAATAGGAAAGGAAAAGGGCGATTGCAAAAGCCTTGATTTCACAAAATAAGGAATAATAATAAATAATAATAATATTTAATGTTTATATAGCGATTAATACAAATGTCTCTAAGCGCTTTACAATTGATCTTAGACAATGATAATGAAAATGATGAGGTTGATAATATCGATGATGATGATGATGATGATGGAGATTATAATGCCATTGTTAGTAATAGTATAAAAGTAATTAGAACGATAGTAATAATGATGACAATAATAATACCGGTGGTAAATTATAATACTAATGAAAGGTTTTAATTTTACTGAGCCGGATGGTTACTTATTTATTTTACTTTAGCTTTGCACTCAGTTATACTTCAGCGCACTCCTGACCTACATTTATTCTCTCCTGTCTGCTAGCTCTTGGCTTCTATTGTTCTGTCTCTATTCATTCATCCTCATGCAAATTACCTGCCATAGCACCACACTCACACATCTCTAAGCTATTCAACCCAGCACACTATAGGCACATGACACTCTATCTTTTACAAGCTTTTATATTGGTTACTTACTTGTTGTCCAATCTTGTGATTGGTGATAATTGTTTCATGGACTGGATGTCAGCCATCTTAGCAGACAATTTGTGGTTGTATAAAAATTTAACAGTGCAGCTCAAGTCATCAAACATGTAAGACTAGTTTTGTCTTGTGTGGGTCCTTACACTAACATGATAATAACAACAATAATATCAATAATGATACTAAAATATTTATAATAACAATAATAATAATAAGAGATATGGTGATGATGATGATGATGATGATGATGATGAAGATGATGATGAATGATAATGATAAATAATTATCATCCATAATTTCAATTCAATGTTGATAGACGATTAGTCTGAAAGGTGAATTTTGTTGAAGAGCAAGGAACTATATCTACCATCACAATAGCTACAGCTAACGAACATTTGTATGATCTCTTTCTCGATGAAGTCGCCATAAATATAGATCTACCCATCTTCGTATCACTCTATACGGCAGGGCTACTTCATCACGCCCACCAAGATTTCTAGATAGTTGGCACAAAAAAAAAAAGATATTGGAGGACCATGTCCAGAAAGTGCACTGTGATGGAGGGCTCCGTCACTGGAATTGGGTCGTGACCCGATGCTTCGTATCAGTGAACTTTTGTTTTACCTTGAAACGGAGAAGAGAATGCCCACTGTTTGAAGTTATTTGCTTACTTTGGTGTATATAAACGCACAAATTGAATATCCATTATTATTTATACATAACAGTATTGTGTGTTGGTGCGTGGGGGGGAGGGGGTGTGCACGATTACATGCGTTAGATAGTGGTATTAGTAGTGCTAGTGGTAGAAGTAGCAGCAGTAGTAGTGGTGCTGGTGGTGGTAACACTAGAAGCAGTAGTCATCGTCGTTGTTTTAGTACTAGTACTAGTAGTAGTAGCAGCAGCAGTGGTACTAACAGTATATAGGAGACGCAGAATTAATAGCGTTAAATACATACAATTGATTCATGATAAAGTTTAAAAGAAAAGAAGAGATAACCACATAAGAACACATATCTAGTAAAATTAGTACTAAATAGTAGTAGTAGTAGTAGTAGTAGTAGTAGTAGTATAGTAGTAGTAGTAGTAGTAGTAGTAATATTAGTAGTAGTACATGTAGTAGTGGTGGTGGTGGTGGTAGCAGGAGTAATAGTATATAGTAGCAATAGTCATGATAGCAATAGTATTACTAGTAATGGTTATAGTGACAGTGATAGTAATATTAATAGTGATTTATAGTAATAATGAAAGTGACAATAAAAGTGATAATGGAAGTGATAATGAAAGTGATAATAAAAGTAATAGGAATAGCAGGGATATGAGAGTTTAAACTAACATACCCTGGTAATAGCAATAACGCAGAATGAGTAGTAAGAAATATACTAATAGTAAAACTAATTGCAAAAATAATAGTTAAAGGTAAAAGCCAGTGAATGACAGTAGTTCAATTGATACTATAGAGGATGTAGAGTTGGTAGTGCGGTAGATTGTAGATTCATTGTACCTTCTCATTCATGATACCAACAATACAGCAGAATATAAATGAAAGGCAGAGGAAGACGAGGGCAAATATCTCATCAGCCATCAAACACATCAAGAAAATCTTTCAATCAGGCAGCTTTGCAAATGGAATCATGGCCCCGATCAATATCATGAAGATAAATAATCAAGTGTCCTTGTCTTTACTTTTCAAGAAGATGGAGATCGCATCGATTGCACTTCCGACTCGAACGACGTGGTGACATTGTAAGTTGCTTTAAAAAAAAAGGCAGTGGCGTAGCTCCCTGGGCACTGGGCACTTGCAGTCACCCCCCCCCCCATGACTCCAGTGCTAGCTGAATGGTCGGATGCTCACTTAAGAAAGAGATCCGTTCAAATACGATAGACAGATCGAGATCGAGATTGACATTAAAATGATTCATATCGAATACAGTATACATTTTTTGTATAACACACAACTGATACAGCTTCTTTGTTTTAGATCTACAAAGAAGTGAATTGAAACTCCGCGTATAGATCATGATTGAATTGAGAGTTGATGAAAATCCGGTGGTCGATTGGTCATCAGTAGGGATTTCAGAATTGATACAGCTCCAAAATACTCCCATTAGGGTTAGAATTATTATAAACCCAATGACACGAATTCTACCTCAAGTCATCCGTCCATGAAAGATCAAGCAGAGAGAGAGAGAAAGAGATAAAGAGAGATAAAGAAATACGAAACGAAATCAAGGAGGGTGACAGTGAATCAAGGATATCTGTAACCATAATTATACATGCACGCACTGTGATATCACAGTATTAAATATCTTCTTGTATATAGGCTACTTACTATATGGATTTCCGGTAAAATTCAAAGCTGTACATAACACCAAGAGGGATACGCACTACTGCGTATTATAAACTTGATGTCGAAAAATTTGACAAAATGACCCGACTCAATTACCAATTCATTTTTTTTCTTCATTGTTTCCTCTTTTTGGGGGGCCATTCCGAGAAAGGACACTACCCGAGTCCTCTTTCTTGTAGCACCTGACAGAGATTCTTGATAGGAAACATTGGATATCAAATCTGCTTAGTTTTTCCTAGCGGAAAACGAAACCACTAAAGCGCTTCCGGTCACCTGGGGAAAAGAGCGATTGGTGGTAGGGGAATGCGACAAAATGCTTTTAATCCCCGTAAAACAATACTACCATTTTCTTTTCTTTTTCGCAGGGAGGTCGTGCATGCGTCTCGACGCCGGTAAGAAGAGTTTACTAAGTTGACCTGGAAATCTAGGGTAGTATATAGCATCACGATGGAGAATACGCACGATGTTTGAAAATAACTGGTATTTGCAGTAGAACGGATGTCTATTTTATGGCAGCCAACCAAACACGCAGGAATCAATGAAGGTTTTCTTTATAGTTTAAAGGGCGATATGATAGATATTTAGCATGCTGGGTGTGGTTGGATGAGAGAGAAAGGACATAAGAGGGTGAAAGCGAAGCTATGATTTGTGACGACTATTTCATTGATGAAAACATTTGTGAATCAAGTCCAGAAGGTCACGTGCCCTTCTTCTTTTGAGGTGGATGGATGATACATGCGGATAAGTTCACCCCTCCCCCTCTCCCCTTCTCTCTCTCTCTCTCTCTCTATTTTTAACTCCCAACACATGACCGAAAGAGGCTTATTGCACGTCCATATAATCTATGATTGTGTCAGCATCCATTTTAAATTCCTGATCAGCAAGTGAATAAAGGCCATCAATGTATTGGATATATCGAAATATGATCATCTTCTCAGGCTTACACGTCGTTTAAAAAATCTACGCCACGAAGTGTAGAGGTAAAGTATGGAATGAAACAGCTACAATTAACTACGAGTTATTAAATTCCAGCTTTATTTCAGATCTTACCGTGCTAAACTTCATTGTGAAATAGCTGTCTTTTCACATGAATCTATAAGAGCAGAAGGTTATTTGTCATGTTTGATATAATGATTCCGATATGTCTGAATCGCATCTTCAATACAAAACGTCCAACGTTGATTTTCTTTTTTTTTTTTTTTTTTTTTTTAACAGAAGACAATTTCCTGAGATAGAGTTTCATTTTAACAGAAAAAATGAAATCAAAAACCGCCAAAGCCCTACGGAATGACGTTCAATCGCATATGTGTTTTTTGTTCTTATTATTATTTTTGACGTTTTACTTTTTGACCGCTACCTCACAGCTGTACGCTGATGCCCTCCGACATTTCCGTACCCGAAGAACCGTGCACTCTCTAAAGATGGAATTATAACGCCGTGTTTAAAGATAAAGTTGAGTTGTGGTCATGCGTTGTGAACGTAGCATAATTGGCGCGTACATCAAGGCTCTTATAAGAAATTTTGCCCATCTTTGGATAAAAAAAAGCACTGCACACAGAAAAAATGTATATAGGACTACACAACTATTTGGCATAAAATGAGGCCCACATTTTTAGAATATAAAGGCATTTGGAGTGCAGAGAACATTTTTTCTCCAAAGTTCTTCCACATTTTATTTGCACAATAATGTAGTGAAAACGCTCACAAATTATTTTTTTTTGAGCTCTTCCAAGAACTCAATCTTCCCTTTAAAAGTACTTTGTCCCATTTGCAGGCCAAACAAATTAAAAAGTTAAATTCCAACTCCATTTGAAAGATAATACTAATTTAGAACTTCCCTCAAAAAGGTGGGGCTTGCAAATGTCTTCAAGTTGGAGAATAACGACTATTAGTTGTCAAAAAGACTTTAGGGCTATAGCGCCCAAAAGTAATAGTCTTGATTTTCAGACAATTGTACCGAATGGCCATACGTTTTATGCTACGCAAAGATTCAATCATTTTATTCTTGGCCATCACAAGAAATGGATTATTGATACAGACAAATGCTCATGTACCCTTTACAACTCTTTTCATGTATGTTATTACCAAAGAAGAAAAAAAAACAGTCAGTCACTCAATAGTGTCTGACAGTGAAGTCTAGCAAGTAAACGGGTTTCCTTGCATAATTTGAATATGAGGACACTGCTAACGTTTAAATTTCACAGATAGGACATACATGACATATTCATAATTCCTGCAAAGTTCTACAGCATTTGAGGTTGGCTGCAAAAGGGACATAGTACCTTTAAAGAGATGGTTAACTTCCGTGAAAATAAAGGGAAAAAGAGCTTTTCAATTTAATATTGTTATGTTTTATTTTGGTGTATTTTAAAGAAAATCATAGAAGAAATGTCCCTTAAAAGTTGTGCTCTTCAATGCCCTGACATATTCGAAATATGATGATAAATAGCTCAAAGGCTTTGGGCAAATTTCATGCCACGTGTGTGTAGTCTCATAAATATTTCTTTGTGCCGTGGTGTGATTTTCAGCAGGCCAACTTCTGTCCATCGTGACCATTAGTAAACCTCAGAGTATATATCGGCTTTATAGCCCATCTGCACTAGTTTGGCCAGGAGGGAGTAGACCTCCCTGTGCGGTCACTGACAAGTGTTTATCTCGTCAAATCAGCTCTCATTTAACATAAAAAAGGAGACCATGGGGGACAACGGGTACCGCTTAGGCATTGTTGGCTGTATAGAGGGCGCAAGTAGATACAGGTAGTGCAATCTCACTTTAAGATACCACACACTCACTTTTTCCTAATTGCTTTCAGACAGTTTCTTTCCCAATATAATAGCATGACCAGCACTCAACTTTATCTTTTAAAAAAATAAAAATTAATGGAGATATTGTGTAACTCCAGATTTAACCTTTTGCGTACGATCGTGAACTCATGCAGTTAATATATAAAGGGTACAGTAAAGGGTACATTGTGGGCGATTTTCTTTTCACCGAGATTATTTAATTATAACCCAGTTTGAACCGCGTTCGTGTCTAGAATAAGAGGAGGAAAATTGACATTTTACTAATGAATTGGCGACTGACATTTACCTGGCCAAAACAGCAACATTTGCACGATATTATATGCATTTGTTATAAATGCAAGTCTATTTAAAAAATGCCCAAATCATGATACTGCAAATCAAAGAATGGAAACATCATTCTGAAGTTTTTGATGAATCAAGATGAATCAATAACAAACATACAAATCATGTTAGATAAGATCAACCTTGCATTAACACGGTTCTAACCTTGTATTAAGTTTAAGTGAATAACAACCCCGATTTATTATTAAAAAACAAATTTCGCTTTTTAAAATTGAAACAATATCTCAGAATAAAAATATAATTACGTCCAGAGCTACTTAAACTATGTTTGGTCTCATTTAATTTCATGCGCATTAGCTTTTCACTTGTCATATTTTATATTGAACTAAAAGATAGTGAATATCATAAGCAAAAGCTTAAAATTTGAGACCTCTTGCAGAGACTGCTTTCGCAAAGACATCTGCTTAGAGTCACAAGGACAATGAGTCTATGTAAATCTTAGTCATTCAACGCCTTACTGAATCTCACCATAATGTATTGCTATCTACCTTAGATGACTGAATTGACCGTTAACCTTAAATGGAGACACTGAGGGAACTTCATTAGTTCTGTTCTGTGTAACAATTAAAAATCTGGCAAGATATCTGTCCATCTGTCCGTCTGTCTGTCTGTCTGTCTCCATTTTTTCCATGCATGTCAAACTATCCCAACTTATTGTCCATTTTCTATCAAATCTGTTTGCCTGCATCGAACTTCTTTTCTCTCTCTCATCCTATCTCCCTCACTGTCTTTCATTCTATTTTTAGGTCTTCAGCTTTGCTATTAACCGAGACAGGGACCTAGTAATAGGTTGGAATCCATGTCCCCGCCACGCAAGGAGATGTTTTCATAATAAAACCCCGACATCGAACCGTTGACATCTCTACTTGGGGTCTGCATTTGTGAGATTCTTGCACCTTTGTCATCCCAGAGTTTGTCCCCTCAATCACAAACTTGTCCGGAATTTATCAGTCACACAACGTTAAACTTCACAGTTATCCACAACATTGGCGGGTATTGTTATCAATGTCCAACAGAGCCTGTCATTACATTCTTATCTTGTCAGTTACATGGTTTTGATTTCAATATAAACTCTTGTCTGGTCGATCTCGAATCAAACAAACACGCAAACATGAATCGCTAAATACGTGAATGAACATTTCGGAATTATTAAAAATTCAATTCATGAACAATATGAAGAAAATTGGTATGTGAAAGTCATATTTCAAAACTATACTAATATAATAATCTCACTTTTTTTAGCCGAGGAAACCTTTTATGAATTGTTACCTTTCGTCTGATTCCGTAAGGAGCAACTTTGATACATGCATATCATTATAATCATCTTTGTATATAGATTCATCGTGCAATGACTTTACCAGCTGCACTACAACACTTTCACCGTAAACCGCTTAAAGGCATTTTTAACAAAATGTTTCCAGTTTTACAAACCTGAGATGCAAGGCCCTATACGTGTAATCAGTGTCTGTGGTATGGTGTAATATTGAAGCCCTTAAAAAATGGATTAAAAAATAGTCATGAAATGCCTCAGAGAAGTAAAAAATCTTTGAGTGACAGAATATAAACCAAACTCATTTTCTCCAATAGACTTATAAAAACCATTGGGAAACGGTTTTTGACATTTCCAATTCCAATCATAAATATCTTGATAATCAGACAGGCGATCGGCTTGTAAAAGTCATGGGATTCCTGACTGACCCAAAGGTTTATAATTATGATTGCAGCATGAACTGAATCCAGGATTTTGTTTAGAATCTGAGGTAAAGATACCCGATCCCTTTAAGATGGAGTCTGGACACAATTTGGGACGACTTTCCATTTCCTTGCTGCGCGCTCGATTCCAAGATATCACACCATTTCAAATTGAGCCCTGTCTCTTCGGTATAGACAGAGCAAAATCAGAAAATAGACCACCAAGTTCATTGCTATTTCGTCATTTAGTATCATGGCAAATGCTTTGCTCCATCATTTCCGATGCAATCAGATACGACATGTGCGAGGGACGTCACCTGGACGTTTCCAAACCCGGACCGGCCGGTGCAGGCAGCTGTTAAGGGTGTGAGAGCAACCGACATTTCGCGTAAGATAATGAAAAGCAAATTGATAGAATGACTTGGCAGCACCTTCATCTTATTATTCGGGGGGGGGGTCGAGAAAGCAATGGTGAGGAAATGGTGGAATACAACACTCATTAGGCGAAGACACTCCTATTATTTATACCTCACAGGCAATCATCGAAGAACATAATTGCAAGAAATTTAACCTTAGGCAATAATATTGCATAAGCCTAGTACATCACCAACTGAAATGCTCTAACATTAACATGACGTAATCATTTTATAATCCAAATATGATTTTTTTTTGGGGGGGTGGGGGGATAGGGTGTAATACAAGGCGGGGAAAGAATTCAAGTACATATTCTAGGAATAGAGTTCCTAAAACAGCTACCAATTTACTACATGTGGATGGAAAGTGGCAAGTAAAGATCAATGTCTTCCTAACTGAAGGACATTAGTACAGAGGTGGACTCGAACTGCAAACACACAAAACAATTTATCGCGAAACTCTATAACCAAACGTCGTATACAGAATCATCGTATAAATTTCAGAGTGTCCACACACAAGAAACGTCGTATCATCATTTAAATTCCAGGATGTCCACACACAGAAGAAAGTAATCTTGAAACTCTACAGCGAAATGTCGTATAGGTGCGCAGTTTGCTACTGCGGTCATGAAATGGAAGCGGAAATGAGCGGTCAGGGAGGTGTTTCATAAAGAGTTCTTAAAGTTACGCAATAGCCATGACTTTACGAACAGCTTTATGAAACACCCCCCTGGTCTCCTTTCGCGCGAGGTCACGTTAAGCCCCGTTAGTTACACTAGTTAGACTAGTTCCGTCCACACACAAAATTTCCATGATTAGGCGTGATTAGGCGTAATTCTTTATTGAGTTTCAGTTCGAAACGATGCCCAAACCTGCGTTTCGTTTATAGACTAGTTTCGTTATGCGACGTATCGTTAGTGAGCGTCCACACACACATATTTCTTCGTAAAACTATCGCGAAACGGTATCACTATCGCGGAACGGTATAGCTAATCACGCCTAATCACGGAAAATGCTGGGTGTGGACAGGGGGGGGGGTGCAGCGCTTTCTAACCGCAAGGAAAAGGTGCTATATCAAATATCTTTTGTTTGATTGATTGATGTTATCCAGGGTTCGATGACGTCTCCACTAGACCATTGCAATTTTAAGGACCACGGCACATACAGTGACACAGAATAGTACACCTGACGCATCAAAAAATGTGGTCATAAGTTTTAATCCATATACTTTTGCGGTATGGAGGTGTCGTCGAATAGTGGTTCACGATTGATTCTTAATCCAGGGGTTTAGGGCCTGAATCGCTGACGGGCTCTTAAGTCCTTTGGCAAGACATCAATCCACATTCATTTGGTAAAAACGGATGCCTGCATGCAGGTTAATGGTGTAGCTACCCTGGGTGAACGATCGCCTCTCTTTATTTTATTCATTATTTCTAGTTACTTTTAGAATAATGAGGGAATTTCGAAAGCAATCCCTTTCATGTGATATTGCCATTACTTTCTAAACCACATTGTAGGAACCACAAATGATTTTTCAACTCCAACTTCTCTTTAAAGCGCACGACGTCAGAAACGTGATAATAGGGACTTTTAGATTCGCACGAAGACAATGGGGATTGCTACAATCGACGTCCTTTTTAATGAACTGCCTTGAACGGACGTCACACGTATCAGTCCACGCAAATCTAAAAGTCCCTGATGAATGACGTGTGTGGGGTTATTCAAGTCCCCTCTCATTTATCTCATACGAAAGATTTATCATTGATCACATTTACAGACTATCGACGGGGGAGAGTAAAAGAGACACCAGGTAGAAACCGTATGGTAAGGTTAGAAAGCAAAGGGAATTAGGGAAAGGTGGAGAGAGAGAGAGTGTGTGTGTGTGTGTGTGTGAGAGAGAGAGAGAGAGAGAGACAGACACAGAGAGAGAGAGAGAGGTGTAGAAGAGCAAGGAACAGACAGACTGAAAGAGGGACATGCAATTGGGAATGGCATAAAAGGGCAGATAGAGGGAGAAAGGCAGAGAGAAAGACGGACTGAAGGGCAGAGACATACAGTGTGGCATGAGAGGGATAGACAGACAGTGAAAAGAGAGAGAGAGAGAGAGACGGCGAGAAAGAGAGAGAGCGGGAGAGAGAGATGAGGAGAGAGAGAAACAGAGAGAGAGAAAATAAAGACAGTAAGAGACAGACAGAGAGAGAGAGAAAGAGAGAGAGAGAGAAAAAAAATCAGACAGACAAAGGATAGAAATATAGTAGGGAGAAAGACAGATAGACGGTAAATGGGAGAGTGAGACACAGAAACGACACAGCACACAGACTGAGTAAGAAATGCAGCCAGACAAGAAAACTAAAAGACAGAGTGCGACATAACAGGAAAAGACAGACAGTAAAAGTGAGACGCAGAGAGAGAGAGAGATACAGAAAGAATCATACCGACAGACATTCGGAAGAGAGTATGTGTATAGTCCTTCGATTTAACATAACAAATCGTCAGGGATTCCCCGTTTTTCTTATCCGAACATCACACAGCGAAAAAATGGAAACGAAATTAGGTTTTAATAATAATATAATAATAGCTAGTTCTTATATGGCGCTTTTCAAGACCGAAGGCCCTCTCAAAGCGCTTTACAGATATGTGTATTATTACCCCGGTCATCGGATTTAGGCTTACCTGCACACAATGTATGCACATTCTCCACTCCCTTGGGAGCATTTCAGCCAGACATAATTTTTACAAGCGCACACTTGCTAATCTAAGCACATTAGCTTTCGCATCCTACCGGGTACCCATTTAACACCTGAGGGGCAAATATATCTTGCCAAAGGATATTAGTGTCGCGATGGGACTTGGACCGCGGACCTTGTGATCCACAGTCCGGTGACATATCCACTAGTCAATGACACCTCTACACTTTAAAGGTTTCCATCACTTGTTTTTTATGAACGCATTTCATGAGTGACTTGGGTTGTTGTTTTTGACGTTTCAAAAATAATCTGTGTTGGCAATACAAGGTTCGAACTGACAAAAAAATAACTCGCGAAAAATAGATAGATGCCTCTTTTGTGGAGCACACTGGTCTTGTCATCCGTGCAGGGTCTGTCGTTTGCCTTCTATCAATAGCCTTCCAAATACCATGTGGCAGGACTGGGACTCGCCTAAACATTCACTTTCCCCGCACATTCATCAGCACACACGCAACAAAAATCTGCCCTACAGTTAAGCTAAGCAGATGTCCAGAAATTTGATATGCGGGGAAAAGGAGAGACGAAATTGCCGCGCTATGCCGGAGAAAATTGGTTTCTTCTTTGGTCCATCAACAGCAATCATGAAGAGCGAAATGAGGAACACGTTTGAACGGTTTGGAGCTCGTTCACCCAAGCCTATCTCTATCACCATGATTCATACTGGGGCGTTATCAAATTGATTTGGTGTCTGCATGTGGGAGCCTACATGGTTCGGGGAGAATACAAAAGGGAGAGAGAGAGAGAGAGAGAGAGAGAGAAGGGGGTATGGACCAGGAAAGGGGGGGGGGAATTTATTGAAAAATGGAAAGCAAGGATAAAAAGAGTGAGAAGGAAAATAACAGCAAGACATATTATCATGAAAATAAGACATATTATTATTAGACATATTATTATTAGACATATTATTATTAGACATATTATTATGAAAATCAAATAGAGAGAGGGAGAGGAATAGACAAACAGACAGACATACAAACCAAATGCACGGGAGAGGGCCTAAGACAGACAGCGACAGAGAACGATGCATAGATAATTATAAAAGCCGACGGGGATAAAAACATCAGAATATTATCTTCCCTTCAACTCAAAATATATTACAGATTGTTGAATAGCTACATAAATATATCAGAAGAAAGGGAGAAAACAGCTATGAAAAATTAATTTGACAACAATTGAATATAATAAGGAGACGATGAAGAACAAAGAAGGATACGAAAATGAGAAGAACAAAATATATCAAATATAAACGATGAAAATAACAAAGAAAAGACTATATCGTGTTATTTCACTAACATTTATTATTTCATAACAATCGCTCATAATCGCTCTGATTTTCATCCCTGGGCTAGTGAGATAGATTCAAGATTGCTCCTATTTTATCCTACCCTACGTTATGACTTCCTATCTTACGTAATGGTTGTTAAAGGTTAAGACCAGTATTGAAAACACCCCAATTTCAAGAAATGAAATGGAAGCTTTTATTACCAATCATGTGAAAGAATATGTTTTGACTAATACATGATAATACAAATTTTGTCGGGAAACCGCCTACTAATTGATTTAGTAAGTTAGTTTATCTATTGGTGTGTGCACGTGTCGCGCATCTGTGCGTAGTCCCATATACATATTTCTGTGTACAGTGCTTGTAACTTTACGAAGACTCGGCCAAATTTCTTATCATTTTGATGATTCCAGAACCTTACAGTACACGCCAATACTTAAATGCTAGATGATCAACCTTTTCTGATCGATTCCACAACGTTTATTTCACAATGCAATCGCATGACCATAACTGGTCTTTATCTTTAGGCCTAACATGTACTATTAACACATTCTTTTTTAGATGAAATAATGAAATATTTATTTTCGTTTCAAACACATTCACACATCTCAACTTTAGCGAGGTAAATGCAAATTAAGTTTTAAACGTTTTAAATGCATCTATTAAAATATCTTGATTTAAATATCTACTGACAAGACAGTGCATTCTTATTGACAAGTATCAGTCCGAAGATGTAAAGGAAATTACCGAATTTCTTTACGGGACAAAAATGTCATAGTGAAATAATTAGAACACTGGACATTACATACAGAGGTTCTTGGTTCGAGCCCTGGGACGACAATGTCCTTTGGCAAAAAATTAATCTACGTTTGCTTCTCCTCACCCAGGAAAAAATGGGTACCTAAAAGGACGCCGAAAACCCCAGTAACAGAATATACCATAATGTCCTCACGATGACCGTAGCGTAGGAATACTCCGCAAGGAGTTGAGATGGTGGAAATGTTGTGTGTGCGAAAGAATCCAATGCACTTAAAGACGTTATTTCGTATACGGCGCTACCTGAGTCTACTTGTATAGGATTGTGATTGAATTTATTGTTTTTTGTTCTTATTTCCTTCATTCAACAGTGTTTAAGTTATACTATTATATTATCAAATGCTAGCTCTACAGGCCCCTGCGCGCATTGATTGGTTCATTTGCTCAGAACATGAAGTCCATATTTCACGGATTGCTGTACATACTATATGTGAAACAAAGCGACATTCTTTTTATTTGACTATGGAAAAAACGACTTTCCTCTCCGGTTGTCATCTCTTAAACCACCACGTGGTAATAAAGAAGACACTTTGCTAACCACAGTGTCACACGGGAGCATCCCAGTTGACCACATGACCACGAGTTCGAAAATACGCGGTCGAGAAAAGAAGAGTGTACTAGTTTGTCAAGAATGACAACACAAGATTTTATGTTTTAAGCACTTAGAAACGTA
Source organism: Hemicentrotus pulcherrimus (assembly GCA_003118195.1). Taxonomy (NCBI): domain Eukaryota; kingdom Metazoa; phylum Echinodermata; class Echinoidea; order Camarodonta; family Strongylocentrotidae; genus Hemicentrotus; species Hemicentrotus pulcherrimus. The sequence goes on from BEXV01001211.1 coordinate 59,052, forward strand.
GTATGAATCGCTATACAAATCTGTTAATTAATAGTAGTGTTGGTGATAGTAGCATAAGTAGTAGAAGTAGAAGATAGTAGTAGTAGTCTTCGCTCACTTCATTGGCTACCGGTCCATTCTCGCATTACTTTCAAAATCCTACTTCTTTCGTACAAAATAATACATAACCTTGCCCCTAAATATCTTCTTGACCTAGTCTCCCTTCGATCCTCCTCTTCTGCCAGATCCCTC